>VWYP01015982.1:0-52699 GCA_013400435.1 Pycnonotus jocosus | reverse complement strand
AAAAAAAAAAAAAAAAGCAAAGCGGCACGCGATATACCAGATTCCTATTGTGAGGCACAAATTCTTCACAACACTGGGAGACATTGCAGAACAAAAATACTATTAGAACTGTTTCAAAGGGAACATTTTTGGCTAGGATAGAGACTTTTGACATTATTTATTAGGTTCAAAAATGCCTAACAAAGGCCTAACAATAGTCCTGTGGAAACCACTACATCTGAGGCACTTTCTGTTGTTATGTGCAGGCATTGATTTGAAGATGGCCAGCATTAGTAGAACAATTCCCTCACAGCAGTCAATGCAAGTGAGCATTCATACACACACAAGCAAAAGCCTGTGAACAAACCATATGGAAACAAGAAAAAAAGTAAACATTTATTAACCTCTTTGTGGGAAGATGGGTGGAAGAACATGCAAGCAATGAAGGAGACAGTCATGCCAAATTTCTGCGAAAGAAGGTGCTTTCCCTCATCTTTTTTTTTTTTTTTTTTAATATGAAAAAGGGCTGGAGAATGTCTTCAGTGCCATGGAAACTGAGGCTTATGGGGCTGCCAGCAGTGCCAGCACCCTCAGCCACCCAGACTGCTTGATGGTCAGGTTGTCAGGTTTGGATGCTGCTCCTGCCCCCTTCCTCATTCATGGCTGAGAGGACACTGGCAAATGTGGAAAAAACTAAGTAAATTTATGGGAAAATAAAAATAACTGAGAATTTAGCTCAGCAACTATGACATATAGACACACACACACACAAAGAAACAGAAGGACTTATTATTTCCACTGCAGGAATACAGAAATACATAAAACCTGTGCAGCTGGTGCGGGCTGAAGATTTGTGAGTGGTGGAGGCCAAAGAAATGGTGCCTGTAGACAACCTGACACAAAGAAAGACCATCTTCCTTCCATAGTGAGGCCAGAAAGTCACCTCCATCCTCTCTTGAAGGTGGATATACTGAGACAGCAACCAAAACCTCATTTGACCCATAAGGTCACTGGGACCAGAACATTTCATGCCATTGAACAGCCAGAGCAACGTCTCACAATTAAACTGCTGAGGGTTACAGCTCAGTTCCTCTTCTTTCGCATTAACCTCAATATAAGCTTCCTTATGACAGCATTTCTCATTTTCCAGTGTAATCAGTATTAAAATTGATGTTGGAGGAAAGGGAGAGGAGCTCCAAGCTTTGGAAAATGTACTCTAAAGATAGATCTTTCATTTGCATTTACAATGTGATGAATGGGGTTACTGGATTCTGAAATATGCTACAGAATATTAGCTGATACAAAGAAATCTCAAACAGGCTTGGTTTGGTGCTGTTGAAGATGAGATTGAGAGAGCAAACAAGCCCATTCAAGAAAGGAGGAGAGAGCTAACACAGAACCAGTTACCAGAACCAGTTTGTCCCTGGCCCAGCAGATTCTCTCCCCTCAGGTGCAGCTCACCCCTGCTCTCACCAAGCCACAGCCTCCTGAAGCTTTGCTTTTGCACTGAATGCAGCAGCATTTTCATCCAGTGCCAGTGTTGGCTCACAGGGTAGGAGAACTGGGTCCCTCCTTGTCCTCAGTCTGATAGGGAAGACCCTCTGGATGGGGGTGACTTGAAAATGCCATGATCACAATGGTACAACCCATTTGCCATCTCCTCTAAAACAGACTGAAACAGATGGAGAAAAAAAACCCAAGCATTATACACCAGATCAACAACCACCAATCTAAAGTTAGTAACTATCTTCCCTTTTACATGAAAACACTGCCTTTCCAGTATTTATAGCTGAAAGAACCTGAATTTCTAAATGCCAGGAGGGGATTTCTGAGTCCTGGGAGACAGAAATGCTGCCTGCTTCAATCCAGAAGCTCAGAATGTTTAAGACTAGCCAATATATCCACACCCTTACTTAAAAATCAGGTTGTATGCAGAAACCTTGAAGATCCAGATAGAATAGTAGGTTATGTATGTTCTTCCTTTAATTTGCCTTCTCATCATTTAGGCCATTTGCTGCCAACAGCTTAACTCCTCACCCAGTCTGTCTCTTTTTCTATTTGCTTTTAATCTGGGATAAGTTCAGTATTTCACGCCTCATCAAAACAGGAGGGGTGTATGGCTTCCTTCAACTCCTTTCTGAAACTGGGAAGATTCCTAGCGGTGAAGACTTGTGTTTCCTGTGCATTAGACCTTGACAAGCAACGACTGAATATTTTCCCACACCTCCTCAAGCCTGACTGGGAGGGACATGCTTTTGTATGGACAGTTCATTATGTTCAACATACATACATTATAGGGGGGTAGGCTACAAACAATGCTTAAAAAAAAGGTCATAGCAAACATGCAATTTATATTAATTACTATGTGCACTTAGAACTGCACAGAAGTTCCTGAGTGCATTCAACAGTTCCATATTTTCTGGGCATATCTCACTGCATTGCCTTCAAATATATTGAAGAATGTTCTCAAGAATTCCTATTTCTCTAGTAAATAATCTCTTGATCAGGAAAATATTTCCTCTGAAAGCAGTTCAAACTCACGCTTTTAACTTCATTTAAAGTCCAAGGCTAGATTTAAAACATCTTTTGAAGGATAGATTCTTTTAGCAGACCACCTGAACATATTAGTGTGATTATTATGCTGCAAAACATATAAGAATAGTAATTAGTATTAAATTAAAATATCCTAGCTATTGAATCATATATTATCCTGAGTGGGAAGAAACTCACAAGGATCACTGAAGTCCACCTCCTGGTAAAGGACAACTTCAGGAATCACTCCATGTTGGGTGTGGTATAATGCTATTACATTATATCACAATACAATAAAATATACTACTGTATAGTACATTAAAATATGTCTAAAATAATAATTTGTGTTAAATTTATTTAAATAATTGGAATTAAACTATTAAAATGCTGTTTCAGTGATTTTAATTAAAACAAAAGAAAATATTTTATGGTTCATGCTATATATTTTAGCTTAAGGTAAATTTTAACATTTTTAACATTTTCATAAATGGTTTAGAGCCTGTACAATTTAGTTTCAACCTGTACTGAAGATAATGATAACTTTAAAAAATACTTTGAAAAGAGAAGTTACTTATTTTAATTACTATGTGGCTTTGGCCACATGGTATATATGTGGCCAAAGCCACATACATTTTTTAATATATAAAAATTGAAACCAGTAAACATTTATTATAAAAATAATAATCTAAATGTAGAGATATCAGAATTTAGAAAACAGTAGGATGGTGGATCCAAACAACCAGAGTTTTGGTCAGAGATTGAAGTCCTCAGCTTATATGCAATTCTAGAGGAATTCGTTGTCAGAGCATTTCCCAAGAGCTTCCACAAGATTGTAGTAGAAGCTTTAAGAAAAATAAACAAACAAACAAATGAAAAAAATGAACAAAAAACTCCCAGTAATAACAGGTTTTATACAGAACTTCTTATTCACACATCTCTTGAGAGGAACATATACAATTGATTTGACATTAAAATTACACCATTAGCTGCTCCATCATTCATTGATTTCAGCCAGGTTTAAAATACTATTCTGATAATGTCAAACCAAAAATAAAATTAAATGTTGTAGGCCAAGGTGTGTCCAAACACAAAAATGGAAACACTCAGGAGGTTTTGAAGCATACTAAGGGTTAGAAGAAGGCCAGAGGCTCTCTTAAGTCTATTATTTGAGGATGGCTGTGGAAATGTATGTTCAAACTCTGTTTTTGCCAGCAAGCACCTGGGAAGTGGTCAGCAAAATAAATGTGACAGCCCTATTCTTGTCCCAAAATGAAGCAGTATGTAAAGAGTGAAAATAACCATCTATGCTTGATTAATTAGGTTTGTAAGTATTCTTCAAGAACTAAACAATATTTCTAAAGATTTCAATAGTTCAAAGATTGCCCTATGGCCGCCTGGCCAATATATCTTCCAGCACACAGAATTTACAAGCATTTTTCTTCCCAATATGTTGTCTTGGTTTGGTGTGACATTGTTTGAGCACAGGTCTGTTTGGGTCAGCGTGGTTTTCTTCACATCACAGCAGTGGTGCTGAGGACAGCACTTAGACCATACATCTTCCATGTCATTTCAGTCAAAGGCACATGATGCTTCCCGGTGCCCAATCAGGAAGGGCCCGGCGCTGGGACAGGGGGGCATATTGGCAAACTCAGCTCTTTTAATGACAGCCATTGTTGCAGACACACAAAAGCACGGTTCTGAATATTAGCATGTGGCCCTGTGTTAGGGTCATCTGTATGGAGCATCCATCATCTCCCAAAACAGGGGGCAAAATGCTTTAAAAAAATCTGTCAAAACATGCTATTTTCATAATACACCTCAAAGCTGGCAACTGATACAAGTGCAGCCACCACTTTGAACAGTCCTCCTCCTCCTCAGCAATTCTGCACAGGGGCAGTGGAGAAAGAACACAAGATAATAGATATAGCCTTCTAACTGCAAGTAGGGGAGTTACTTTAATGAAAATAATTTTAAAATATTAATTTAATTTCAAATATTAATTTAAAAATATTAATGTACTAATCTGTAATAATTAAGTTGAACAGTAGTTCTTCCTGTAAGTTAGAGTTCCACAGTAGTGCTCGTATTCACTAACTACTAATGGGGAGTCAGCCACACTCCGGTTCTGAGGATCGCTGTTACACTGCTCACTCGTGAAAGCATCTGAAAATTGAAATAAAAAGGATATGGTGCAGCAGGCTAAAATCTTTGACTGATCCCTCAGTAGTCATGAAAATAATGTCAGTGAGGTTACACCAATTAAATGTCAGTCGTATTACTTATATCAGCGACTGTTTCTCAGTATGTGACATTCACAGTCTGACCCTTAGATGTCATGGAAGGAAAAAAACCTGTTACAATCATTTTTAGAGGTCTCTTTAGTAAAATTAATAGATGACAGGAAAATTCCATTATCGGTGTTCATTCATTTAGGTAAATTAAATAGCTTAACTCCTTTGTTCACTGAACGAATACTGGCTTCCCAATCATTTTCTGCCCCACTAAACAGTTAGAGGCTGGAAACATTATTTATTGGTCATTTTGATTTTAATAACTGCTCAATGTACAACAGAATTGCACAGATACATATTCAAAAGGAAAATCTGAATATTAAATTTCTGTAAAATTTCTCTTTTTTTAATTATGGAAGACTATTTATTTAACTGTGGAACAATGAAGAGGAACAACACTGGAATACTCACAAGCATTTTGTGTGAGCAAGGCTGAACCTGGCTGATGCCCCAAGCCCCTCCAGCAAGGGGGCTGCAGCAGTGGGACTCCTTGAGGCCTCCCCAGCTGTGCTGATATGGCAGCAGGTAAGTTCCTACCACTTTGTGACAAAGCCCCTGGCTGTATGGCTGAGCTCCCTGAGTCCAGAAAGGCTTCTTAGAGACTTTTCTTATGGCTCCCTGTTTCCAAAAGCTCTCTCCTAAAATCCAGTAGCAGATATGGTGCTCCTGGTCATTACTGTTCTTACCTCCCTGCATGCCTGCCAGGAACAAAGGAGAGGTTTGGCCACTACCTTCTCAAGCCACCCACCCCTGGTGACAGCTCATCTCACACTCCATGGCTGCAAGCAGAGCTCAGTGGTCCCTGCCACCACAAACAAGGCTCCCACCTACATTTCAGGTGGACACCCACCCAACAGTCAAATAAGACAACCATACAAGAGGCCTTCACTCAGGTCACCTTAATAAAAACCCAGAGCCAATCCCAAACATCCCATGCAACAATTATTTCCAATATTATTAGAATGATGGGGTCAGATTCTCCATTGACTGCAAAACAGCACTTGTTCAACGACTGAAGGAGCAGCCAAATAGACAAGTGTGCATGGAAAACAAACCTAGGCATAAGTTACTTCCCTGTTTGAGCCACAAAACTGATTGCATGTTAAAAGTTGAAATTTGCTTTGGCACTAGGTCCTTTGCTGCATTAGTGAGTGCCTGACTTTGTGTAACACTCTCAGAACAAAAATTAGATAACTGCACAGAAGAGCCACTACATCTACACATCCCAGCTGTCAATATACATCTTCTAATTTTTCGAGAAAGATCAATTTGTTCCTCAAAAAAAAAGTTGTATGTTTTGAAAAAAAAACAAAAGCATGTACAATTTTCATTAGTAGGATAGGGAAGAAGAGGTTGCTCCATTCAAGATCACAGTTTTCTTCAAGTTTCTGGTTTGTTTGATTTTTTTTTCTCCCTACAGTATAGTTCATGAGGATTTCCAAGGACATGGTAAGTGCCAGAAACAATATTTGGATTACAGAAAATTGTCATCTGCACTAAGTAACCAGAGAAAATTAGGTTCCTGTCTTGCACGTTCAGCCATATCACACAGTTTTACCAATAAGCTCAGAATTTATTGATATTTATGAAATCTACCTGCTTGTGTCTGTCTATACATATAAAGTTTGTAGGACTGAGTGCTGTAAGTGTGCATGAGAACTAAGCTCCACAGAGAAAAGAAAAAGATGCTTGTTGGCTGAACTGTGATGGGCCAAAACTGAATCTTTTTACATGTGAAATATGCAGAGCACAAATACTTAGATTTTCATTCTGCTGGGCCATATGGGTACCACTGTAATTTAGACCATTAGGAAATTCAATTCACCCCTACTTTTGTCACTGCTATCGCTTCTGTCATTTTGTCGATCCCAGTGTCCAACACGTGTTTGGAAATTTTGTCTACTCAAGATATAAAACCAACCTACCAGAAGCACTTCTTCTATTTCATTGGTAGGTATACATATATAGATCTACACTCAAGCTATCTATAAAACCATACAAAAATTTTTCTGACATCCCTTCGTCTTATCATACTAAATCTGCTCCCCAGTGTTTCTGCTCGTGTTTTTATCAACTTTCAACAACATTGAAAGCACATGATCACAAAGAGTCACAGAGCCTAAGTCAGTCTCATATCCATGGCTAATCCATCATCCAGTCTTTGCAAAATGCAGAGAATGTTACTGTAAATGGATGGTATTGCACACTCCCTGGCAAATAGGAGAAAACCACAAGACCTGTTTATCATCTATCTTCTTTAGGTGACAAAATTATAAAAAAAGCTGACACGGACATCAAATGAAAATTGTGTAGGGGTGACCAGTTCAAAATACAAGCAAGTCATTTGGTGGCATTAGAGGGAACATAGGTTTATGAGACCACAGAGGTACTGACAGCACAGTAATGGGATTAACCTTATTTGAGTAGAAGAGACATCCCTACTTGTGCTTCAGCTAATCTGTGAGGCAGCATGCTCTAAGCTCTGACTGCCAGGCTCTGCTGCCTGCAACCCAAAAGTCTTGCAGGGTTCCAAGCTAAGCCAACTTCAAGTGCAGCAGCAAACCCATAAAAGAGTCCCATGCAAGAAGGAGATGTGCCATGGGGTTACACTGCCTGAGGGAATTGCAGAAACACCACCTCTGCAGAACTCCACTAGCCCATGAGACAGATTAGTCAGGATTAATATACAAGTACATAAATCATATACATAATATGTAACATTTTTATATGGATGCATTATATGGATATAATATGTACATACACATATGTTATATTTTATACATAATGTAATAAAATATAATATACACATCTATGGCTTCCCAGACACCTTGAGGTTTCTTCTGAACATATGAAATTCAGTGGTTATTGTTAGTTTTGTGATAAAATTTCCTCTAAGAAAAATGATACCTAGCAGCAGGGAGGTTTGCTCTCCAACCCTAACCTAATTAAAATAAAATTCAGGTTGATTCACTTCCTGAGAGATGGACAGGAGTTTTGCCTGAGATTCCCAAAGGAAGCGGGTGTAAAGTCCCTTAATCTCCCATTTAAACCATCTGCTTGAACATACCAGCTACAGAAAAAAAAATGTTACAGAGTAAATAAAATAGGGAGAAATATAGAAATAAAAATTTTATATTTTTCCCTTTTAATTTTTTCAACCCTGAAACTGCTAATGTGTGACAGGAGAATGGCAGTAGGATATATCCCACATAACTCAACTATATTGAGTTCATGGCCCACTTCAGCATGTTGGAGATGGTAGCAAAGCCAAAACATCCAATAAACATTTGTGATGATTTAGCAAACAAGGCTAACAAAGCTGAAACAAGGCTAACAAAGCTGAAACAAGCCTAACTGAAAAAGTATTTAATATGTTTTTCTCAGAAAAAAAATCCTCATATTCTGAGTAAGGATTTATTACTTGTTATGTGAATGGACTTAGAAAAATATATGCAGCAAGATTTTAAATACACAATCTAACATTTATTGGCACATATAATCACCACACATCCCTCATTAATTTCCCATTTAAGCCACTTTGATTCATATAATCTACATAAGATGTGTATTAAACAAGGAGGAGAGCAACACAATTCAGCTGGTCGTGAAGAGAGTTGCATTTTACCCCAGCAACAGAATAAACAGTACATCCTATCCAAATGTGTGAGTCCATCAGCTCAGCAAAGGACTGTGCCATGATTTAGAACTGGATGAAGAAGAGAAGTCTGGGCTCCAGGAGTTAGCCAGAAATGGCTGCATTGCTCTGTAACCATAATTTTTGACATTTTATAGAGAATTTTTTCCTTGCTAGGCAAATATTCACCAATTCCCAATATGAAGGTCATGGTAGATCCTGTGCCTTGACAAAAAAAAAGAAAGCTTTTCATTACATTTGGAGCTTCAAAGGTTTTCTCTTGCTGGTTGCATAGGAGGGAGCTAATCAAAAGCTAAACTTAAACCCTACATTTCAACGTCTACGTGTTTGTAATTTAGTTCAACAAAAAGAACCCTCAAAACTTTTCCCTACAACTTACCTTCATTCATAAACCAAAACATTATGCTCATCTATCATCATCTGAACACTTTGATAAGGTTCTTGTGAAACAAAGACTTTAAAACCAAAACTGTACCATGAACAGCAAAATTATCAAAGCACAGAAACAACTTATTTTTCAAACAAGGAAATGTTGTATGACCCATCAGCATTCTTTAGTTCATGTAGGAACATGAAAAATTTTGATTTGAGAAATGTTTTTGCCAAATTCCAATCTGCTGAGCACTTTAAGAAAAGCAGTCAAAATACTAAATCCTGTCTTTCCCACAATGTGTAGTATTCCAGCTGATTACAAAAGAAAAAATGTATTTGAAGTCACATTTGTTATTAACACAGAGATGAACTAATTTATGTCTTTTGCAACTGGAACATAACCTAGGACACTGATACTTGAGCTGTTTACCTTGTTCATTCCAAACCATTTTTGAGATTTTAAAGCCTAAAGATTGCTTAATCTATTTCAAAAGCAGATGAGGAACAGATTACAATTTACTAAATGCCCTGTAAAAAAATAAAACATACTTTTAATAAAATACTCATTAAAGAGTCTAAGAACAGACAAAGAGATGAGTAGTTGTACATGGAGAAATCACTTCAAAATTATCTTTTGGATTAGAAACACTTTATGAAGAAATTGGTTTGGTAATATTTCCCAAGACCATCATTGTCTTAGGACATCTGGTATTCTAAAAAGGACTGCTCTTACACTCAGGTTCCTTATCTTTACTCTGTGTGACACAATGTTGTTAATATGTACATTTTATTTTTAAAATAAATTATTTTGCTATTCCTGTATATGTTCATGTTTGAAAAATGGCATGGCAGTGTGTATGCATGTATCTTGCATCTTTAAGAGTAAATGTGTATACAGACACATTTTCAAGTCACCTTCTCCTCTCTCCAAATTTGTAAGATGCCTTTAACACCTCACCTGAGGCTTTAGGAACTCTGTTAAAATTTCCTAATAATAAATAATTTACCTGCTTATGAATTTTTCTCATGGAAAAAGAGACTGTTGGCCATTATATTTGGTAGGCATTCAAGGTTATAAATTTCAACTATTAGAATTCTTTTCAAATTTCTACGCAAAATGTGACGGACATTTTCCAGCCAGGTGAGCAGAGAACTCTGCAGCCTCAGATGGGCAGCGGGTGGAGCACATATGGAGGAGCACCTGAAGAGGCACTGGGAGTTTGGCATTACCTCCAAAGGCTAGGGAGAAGCAGTGATCTGAAAATCCAGCCCTCTGTCTAACAGTCTAACAGTGGCAGTGCACTGAGACAGATGTTCTGGAGCATCTGCTCGATAGTGGTCCTGATCTGCTAGACTGACTTCTGGCAAAAAACAGAAGTATTCCTTGTCTTTAACACAGAGAGGGAAATCACTGAGAAGTGGGATACGCACTGACTGAGTAAAAGAGCAGTCTTCATGAACCAAGGAGATCAGAAGAACCCAGAAATGCACGTAATGCATGACAGGACCAAGGGGAATGCAGCATATCCTCACAATGTTCTTGCTCAGACCACTGCAGGGCAAAAAAGCTGATTAGGAAGTTCATCACATAAAACACACTGGCTTATTCCTCTCTCCAGAAGAAATAATCACTGCTGGCAGCATTATGGGCTAGTGAACTTCCTCTTCACAAAGGAGATAGAAATAATAAAATGTGTTCCCCTGCTCATCTATGGAAAAGATTCCCTAATGAAAAATAGTGCTATTTACCACGTCACCTGCAGAAAATAGCAACAGGATAATTCAAGGTAAAAACACATTATTTTCTTTTTTCTCAGTCTCCTCTGTGTGTACTTGCACAACTGCATCAACGTCAGCCTGCACAGAGGCTCCCTGTGAGCAGCACTACAAGAGCAGCAGATCCCACCCCTGACATCAACAGGCCCAGTTTTCATATGTAAGAATGAAAAATGGGAGTTGATGTGAGGGCCCTGGGAGCCACATGGTTGGTGTTCACTTGACAGCCTGCTCAGCAATGCCGAGGTCATGAGTTTGCTATATGGGCTGTTCACTTCAGAGCTGGACTTGATGATCCTTGTGAGTCCCTCTCAGCTCAGAATATTCTGTGATTCTGTGTCATCATGTCATCTCTTTGGCACACAGATACAGAAAAGACAGTGCTGCTTGTGAACAGTTGAGAGTGTAATGCCACAACAAGGCACATGCATCTTTCTGCCTATAAAGAGAAATTTTAAACCCACTGAATTGTAAAATATTGCTTGAAGTTGACCTTGTAAGATATCTTCATTTCTTTCTGCTTTTATTTTTGGAGAGAGGGGGAAGAGGATGGGGCAGCAGGGGGAGAGGAGGTCCTGTGTATGTTTATGCAAAATATGATAGTGATGAATGCTTACAAAACAATAATCCTGAACCAAGACCTTACATATCACATTTCACTTGAGAAACTCTGTGTGCTGCTCCTGACAAATACCAAATGTCTGTGAATGGTTCACCTGCCAGCTCTCCCTCATTCTGGGCAGTTTCATGCACAGTCTTTCACGTCACTTTTCCTTTTCCTTTCCCATCCTCCATGTTCTGCAACCAGTATTACCAGCACCCCTCTGGGAAGGCTGTGCAGCTTCAGAAGGGATCTGGCAATGCCTTCATTGCTTGTCAACTCTTCTTCCTAACTCCAATGAAAGAAGACGTGAGAAAATTCTCAACTGACACAATTTGCTGTAATCAATTAAAATTTAATTTGCAGATAGTTCAAACCCACCCAATTTTGTTTTTAATGACACTAAAGCTCAAAAAATCTCTGCATGGAAACTTTCAGTGCCTTCCCCACTCAGGCACTGTCTGCATGATATGAAATCCAGAAAGTACACAAGTTGCAAAGGCAGCATGCTCAAATTAATCTTACCCTCCTGTACTAAGCTCCTCTGGAAAAAAAACCACTAACTCATTTCAGGTTTGAGTATTCTGAATCTAAAACAGCTCTTATCTAAACTTGCGTATGTGAGATTTAAAAATGGGAAAAGAACAAATAAGGAGTAATTTAAATTTTAATTTAAAACCCCTCCATTTTCTTATCCCTTATCAAACTGCCAGCATTTTTCCTGCTAACAATGAGCTGAGTGTCATGGGCACAGCACAGCCCCCTACCACAAACCAAGTAATCTCTTTCATCTAAAACCCTGATCCCTTTAATAAACAAAATACGAAAAGGCAGTCAAAATTACGCTCTGGCTTTATGAAAGAAGCAGGGAAATCCTTAGAGCACAATCCCCTACTTGTTATTTTCACAGCCCATGTGACCCAAAGTCATTCTGAAGGATAAAAAGACAGAGGCTGCCACCAGATCTCTGCCATGATTTTTCCACAGTTCCCAGCCTCAGCCCATCTGTTATGCAGCGGCCACATGAATGGCATGTGTCAAGAGAGTCATCACTGTGCAAACTGTCCAAAGAAATCAACCAGCCAACTTCTTTTTGCTTCCATGGCTTCAGCAATTGTTGCTGAGCCGGCCACCATATGGTGAATAATTGGTTTTTCGACCCCACTCTAGAAAAATGTTCGCTCCATTGCCAGGCATTAGCAATATGTGTGTTAATGAACAGCAGATGATGAATGCCTATACATTAACAAAAGTTGAGATTTTCTGGCAGTAAGCTGCACTCACTGCACAAATCCTAGTTACTCTTAAGGAACTGAGAAATGGATGGCAGCAAGTGCTCTCTGAAAATTGCAATTCATCCCAATTTCTCCATTTCTCAAACACTAAAGGAACTTTGCCATAAACCATCCCACTCCTCTCATCTTGCCGCTCCCTTTCTTAAAATGATCAATTCCAGCCACGTAAAGGATTGGCAATGCAAAGCTCTCAAACAGACCTCCTCTGTTCTCAGGCAATTGAAGTGCATTGTGTAAATATCCAAGATGCAGGTTCCTCCACACTTCTTTTTGTCTGAGGGCTTGATGCATATGAATTTATACTGAGTACCTGCAGTGTGCAAGCCTCTTGAGGAGTCAGTCCCAGACCTCTGAGCAAACACTCACCTCCAAGGACCAAGGCTGGTAAATACGTCTGATGGTTCCATCAAATGGACTCAAAAACTCAGCTAAGACTTCTAAGCACACTTTGCTCCATGAAGTGATTTTTTTTTTCCCTAGCCCTCTAATTAAAAAGAGATCTTCCCTACATTCTTGTGTAGGATGAAATATCCCCATATGGTGCAGGCATAATAAATTAATGATCACATTCAGGAAAGCTGATAGTTCTGACTCTCGCATGTCATTAGGAGAATTCCAAATGCAGCCCAGAGACATTTTAAAATAAAAGCAAGTATTTACAAACAGACTTGTTAGGAAACAAGTACTTGTCTTGGGGACTACTACAACTCTGGCATATACATTTTGTGTGCAGGGATGCTGTAACATGCATCATAACTATAACACCTTAGACAAAAGCCATTCTCCAGAAGACAGGGAACAGTACAGGTTGCCAAGACACCTCAATTTCCTTCATGTAAATGCAATGGTAAAAGGCACAGAGCTAGGTGTAGAGCATGATCCCTGATCATATCCTGTTGTTGTAACTGGAAAGGTTTTGGGCAAGTCATTCATATTTCTGCACCACATGGCCCAGATACAAATAACTCAGAAGAAAGAAGAAGTCAGTAGGATGGCAAAAGGGAGTTGTACACATGTATGACCTCTCTCTCCAGATCTGACTATCAGGTACATCTTGAAATCAGGCTTTTTTTTTCCCCCAGACTATGTGAAATTTTGGACACAGCTAACATGTACAGGCAGTGCTGAAAGGTTTGGGGGTTTCTTATTAACAGAAGGTGGCTGCAGATTTAACTCCATTTGCTGCAGTCTCAAGCACTGAATGTCCCATTCAATTTGTGTGAGAGAATCAAAACAAGAAATTATCATCTGGCAGCCGAATGTTCCATTAAATCTTGCTGATAACAATGAGCACAGGCAAGAGTACCACCTAGTTTAGTTCAAAAATGATATTGCCTATTAAAAAGTAAAATGTACTATCTGCAGGAGTTTAAAATTTACAGGAGGAAAGAACTGCAGAATTATAAAGTTAAATCTAGCTGATGCCATAAGCTCCTTGGTAGCACCTCCCTGTGGCAACCACTTGCCTCTTTTAGATATGAGCAGCTTCTTTCAGTGGATCTGAGTGGTTTGGACATTCTGGGGACAGTGTTTTAATTTTGATTAACAAGTAGCAATGACATACAGAGAACATAGAGCAGAATTATGTCTACGCAACAAGATCTGGAGTGCCAGGACTCTGGTATGGAGCTCTGGTCCAATAGCCAGGCCCAGCCTGAGATAAAGTCAGATCAAACTCCAGGATATAGTTTCATGACTCTTGAACTTGCAGGCAAAGCTGATTTAAGACATTCTTGTCTTCTGTGCTTGTCTATCCTACTGCCTTCAGATTGCTTCTACAACATCCTTCCCTATGCCTGATCATAGAAATATTGTGTTTTTAAAAAAAAAAAAAGTAACTTTAAAAAAACAAAACAAATGCCTTGGAACTTTACTCCAATCAGTAATTAGCTGAGGGACTATTTGTACTGTGAAAATTCCCGTCATTCAAAATAAAGATCAGTTGTACCAATAGACATGCACAATAACAATGTTTGGGCAAAGCCCTAGGGAATTATTCAATTCTTTACATTAGTAAGATTTTTACATACACAAAATACATTGAGAAACCACATCAATAATAGTGTTTCAGGTCTGAGAAATTCTGTATTTTGTTTAAATCAAATTCTGGTTCTTGGTAATCAAAGTTATACCAAGCCACTACCCAAAAATCATTTGCCTGGTAAGCAAATATCCATTTTAAAACACATTATGACTTAAAGAAGGTGCATCTTCAAAGAGTTTATGATCTGACAGATTTGATTTTGGTTGAGATAGTACTTCCAATCAAATTCTTTCCTTGTGCAGGCAAAAATATTCTTCTTAGCATTACAAGACTTCAAATAACACAACACAAATTTTCAGCCTCTTTTAAATTGTTCAGAGAGAGACACCCATCACCTTGTGGATGTAACATTTGCTGGCTGTGACTGGTCATAATGGGTATTTCAGTGTCCCTAAAAAGTCGGAATGTTTTTCTCTTCACTTTATGAAGAGATATATAACTAATTTTCCAACACAAGTAAAACAGCACAAGCAAAACTACTCCCTGCCCACCATCATCGAAATATTTCTACGAATCCAACCACCTAAAGCATCCAGCCAGGACTCCAGCTACAGCAGCCACAAAAGCTAACCCTATTTTGCTGATCAAAAATCCATGCTTTCCTGTATTACTCCCAAAATTTCAATCTATCCCCAAAGGATCAATATCTATATAATTTTTCTATCATGCAGGACAATTTCAAGGCAGACCAGGTGTCTTCACTCCTGGGTGCAGAGAGGGCTCTCCATGGCTGACCAGGGACAGAAAGAAATTACAGAGACTCAGAGAATAAAAAAAATTGAAATTATTGTCACAGTTCATCTATGAGAGGAGGCAAAACCAGATATAATTAAAATGCATAAAGCGAGAGTTTTAAAGTGCCTAAAAATCAGTAGCTTTTACGAGGGTTTGTTCAACACCTGCAGGAACAAGGAGACAGTCAGTTGAAAAGTTCTTCCAGTTACTAGAGTGCAAATTTGGTGATATTTTTCTAAATACTAGCCATGGAAAACACTTCAGTTATTACAAATAGCCTGGGATCGTATCATCTTACATGTCAACAGTAGTAAGAAAAAGAAAACTGACTCATTACAATGATAAACAGAGTCTTGAGATGATGGTTTTGGTCATATCTGTGGAACTCCACTTAGAGGGGTTTTGGACATGAGAGTACCAGGTAAAAATAACACTTTTGCACAAGTGGAACCACAGATCCATTTTTCTTTTGCAGGATTTCTACTTCTATTGATGATACAGGACAAACACATCTTGAATCTCAACAGTCAAAAAACTATACCACAGTGATATCCGGAAAAGGTAAATCTTGCTACCTAATTAAATTCAAAGCCAGTGTCACACCATGAGCCCAGAACCTTTCACACTGTTTTATTGTCACTGTTCGAGTAGAACTAGAATTTAAATAATGAGTTCCTCGGAAATCTGTGAAATGTGGCTCTTGTGAAAAGAATAGAATGAGGAAGAATTAAATACTCTTATTATATTTACAGAAAAAAAATTAAATCTGACTTTTAAGAAGAATAGCATATATTCAGAACAAAACAAAAAACTGTGAGAGTATTCATAACGATATAAAAGGTAAAAATGTTCTCAGAGTAATTGCAGGACACACAAAAACACAAAATCATTTTGCAAACTAAAAAGTTTAATTCTTCGAAACAAGCAGAGAGATGGAATTAAGATAATGCATTAAAAAATCTGTGGAATACCTTTTTCAGCTAGACTTTGAAAAAAAGCCCTTCCATTTCAAAAAGAATATCTTTAAAAGTCATTATGTAGTTAAATGATCTTAAAAGGCCACATAGAGGCAGTCAAGGAAAATTCCTGACACGCATTTTAATGGCACTGGTGCAGTGGCATTTATAGCAAAGTTCAAGATAAGCAGTAAGAATATATACCATTCTTTTAGTTATTTGGGGTTTATCTAACTACCTTTAGGACTGTTTTAGTGGGTAAAGAATGCATCTGGCTAAAAGATAGAGATTTTCTTAAGTATTTGCCTTTAAAATAGTGAAATATTTGCCTAAACAAAGGCCTTTAAAGTGAAAAGGCTAATACCCTTCCACTGATGAATCCAAATTTTGCCAAAGAGGGCTATGCTGGCGACCTGCCAGGAGCTTTAGGGCTGAAGCTAATTTGCATGAAATGGAGGAAATTGCAGCTGCCCTGAGAATTAATATGGAGACACAGACAGCCCCAATTGAGACAGAACATTGCACAACGGGATTTGTGAATACAAACATGCCACACTTCCTTATTTAAGATGAAAGTAGCTATAGGCAACAGAGTAAGTCTCCATGAAAGCTACTTAGATACCTTTACCCCCACCTTTCAGGCCAAATGACCTCATTTCAAACCCAGGTGGGGGCTGTCACTAAACCACAAATGGAAATGAAAGTTGATTCCAGAAGACAACCACTTTCAGAAAAAGTGCTTGAGCATAGGATTAAATCCCATTCAAATACCCTCCTGGAAAAGAATACGACTCAACGCGTCCTTAAAAGCACTTAAAAATTCTTTAATCAGGGCCTGAAAAAGCTCCTCCTAGTCATTACTTGTTGTCACCACCAACATATGGTTGTATGGCTCAGGACAACATGAATCACTGAAGCTGGATACAGGATGCTTGCACATCTGCTCTGAACAACTCTTGAAAAATTGTGACAGTTTAATATTAGTTTGATCATATTGACAGGATTTCATGCTCTTCATATAAAATAACATATTGATGTTTATTATCAAGTTTTCCACAAGATGTCTAACTGATGTGTTTGTGTAATATCTCAATTTAATAAGTACTATTGTCATGAATTGCAAGGGAAGAAAGACACATTGCATTTGTAAGGTTTTGATCATACTCCTCATCCTACACAATGGTGGGCTGACTCTCAAAAATATAAAAACCTGTGAAAGGATATCACAAGAAGTTAAATACACAAAGACAATCTGAGTAACCACACCTGGTATTATCAGCCAGTTCTCTTTATTCTAAGTTTGAACATCCTGCATCCCTTCAGGAGTTTGGGTTGGTTCCTTACTCCTGTAAGACACATTGTCCCAGCAAAATCACACTCTTCCCTTCCATTCCTGGCTGTAGTAATTAGCTTTTCTGGTGCTGGTTGTTGCACTGAAAACAATCGTTGCGCCAGCAAGAGGGGCCACTTGCAGTATGGTCAATTGTACAGTTTTGCCATGTGTTACAGAGGCTGTGAGGCTTCTTCTTTATTCAAGGAACACTCCTCTTCCCTGTGACTCAGATTGAGACTTTTCACTCCCCCCATCTTCTTATCTGTTTTCCATATCCCAGTTTGCTATAGCTTTAGTCCATCCCAACCAGATACCCAAATCCTGTTTGACCTTGCAATAAGCCATTGCTGTTTCTCTGTAATTTCTGAACCCACCTGAAGACGAAGGACAAGACAGCCATGCAGGGTCACTGGGCAGAGCCCTGTACTCCTGCTTCTAGGGTAGGTATCTAAAAGCAGAGAGCTGGGATCACCTGAGAAAGTGTTTGCCGTTCTCTCCTCTATATAAAAAGGGTTTGGACAAGTAGATTAGTTTGGATGACTTGCCTGACTTCTAGACAGGGAAGGGAAAATAACACACCTAGAGAAATTAATGGAACAAGACAAACTCCTGATTTCCACTATCCTGTTTTCCTATGAGTCTTCTCAAGGAATACCCACAAACCCACACTGGTGTCCTGCAGCTGTTCCATACCTCTCTACAGACAGGCATCTACTTTTTTTTTACCTCACCTTGCTGAACTGGTGTTTCTGGCCTGTTTTCTGTGGTGCAGAGCTTGGGCCAGGGCTGCTGCAGGGTACTTGAGGGCTCTCCCTCTGCTGGCCCACCAAATGCCCTATGCTCTGGAGCACTTCCCTCTCTGTCTGAGAACACTGCACAAATCTTCCACAGCCAGAGTAAAAAGCCCATATTATATTATACTTTCATTTACAAGTAACCAGGATAGCCAGAGTAAACCTTGACTGTAGTAATTTTGCACAAAATCCATAGAGTGTTCACCCTACAGGCACTAAAAAATGCACAAATAACCATATACTTACTGTCCTGGACCAGCAGACAAATGCCTTGTAGCACAAAAACCCCTCAGATCTAAAATTCAGCAGGCAACACATCTGGGAGTGAGAAAATAATTTGGGAACCTGTGAAGCCAGCTTCAGCTGGCTGTCCTTTCAATTTTAGGAGATGAGACAGACCTAAAGCTGACTCACATTGATTCTTCTGTGCTTAAGTACATTAGCTTTTCATTTCAGGCAACAAGTACAAAGAAAAACACTGCAAGAATGGGGCAATGATTTTGGTATTGGCCCTTTCAGCTACAGTCACACTAGTATTACAGCTCAACAGCTACACCAAATTAGTATTAAAAAAACCAAAAAAAATTATATCATCACTCCTCTGCCAGGTCACCAGAAATGTATTTCATATGTTAGAATAAAATCTTTTTATCCTTTGTAAACTGGTAAACACTCAACAGGTGTGAAAGATGTCTTACTCAGATGATGAAATGTGGATTTAGAACCTAACCCAAGGTGAAACCAAAAGAAAATAACTTTATTTAGAGTCTATGTCTTTAAAGAAGCCTTATTTCAACAAAACATGAAACCTTGGGATCATGAGGCTTTGCCTGATGAGAGGTAGAATGCCTACTCTATTCCTGGTCAGAAACGTGATGACAGCAACAAGAGAAACACTTCTACATGTATCTGCACAGGACCACAGGAGGTCAGACTTCATCTAATTCATCTCCTGTTCCAAGGCAGGATCAGCAATATGTGTTCTAGTCCTGATTTTTACCAAAGTTATTCTGAGAAATTCTGAGCACTCAAAGTATATATCCTTGCCATTTAAAAAAATCCAGCCAAACTAATTCCGAGGCTGTAGTTTATAAGTACTATGTCTCACCGTATCAGTAATTGACAGGAAGAAAAACATTACTCCCTTCTTTCCAACAGCCTTTCATGTTCTTAAAGACTCTTCCCTGATTTGCCAAGAGCCTTATCATCTTTTCTGCTCCAAAATAGGCACCACATCTCTGCTGCGATCTGCAACCCAAGTGAACAGAACACTCCAGCGACCAGGCCTGAGGAGTGCAGACAGTCTTTGTACAGTGTTCGACAGGACAACCCACACTTATCATCACCACCATTGCAAATTATAGCTGTTCATCAGACTGAATACCTGAGTAGTCAGTTTTGCACAAAGTCCCTTCTAGAATAATCTAGGCTATAATTCTCTCATTGCTTAGGGGAGAGTTTCCAGCTGCTCTTGAAAGCTCAGCACTTCTCACGTAGCAACAGAAAGGAATAAACACATTTTGTTTATGACACAAACACTTGGGGGAGGGAATTGGGGTTTTTTTCAGTTTTGTGGATAAGAAACGTCTTTGAAGAAAGAAACATTACTGCAGTACCCCGCAGTCATGTGTCCCACTTTAAGCCATGCAATGTACAGTTGTTGCTCATGTTGGCAGCAGTAGCAATCTATATTCAGATATCATATGTGATTCCCCTGCAACACATCACATATGTCAGTAGCCCTAGCATTTTATCAGGAACATTGCTTCTCCTTCCAGCACAGGACTTTGGTCAGCACTTAAGAGATGAAAGGGAAGATGTAAAAGGCTTCACAGTGGATACTTATGTGACACCAGTCGGTAGGGGACTGTGATTCTACATTTATCATTAATGAATAGTACTTACCACAGAGTGGAAGATCTTATGCCCTATCTGTTTAAAATTCTGTTTATTGAGCAATTCTACTCATGTTGTTACCCTTTTTGCATTTAGAATTTCTATAGAAATTGATGCTGCACAACCCTGGAATCACTCATCTCCAATAGATAATAGTCTCAAACAATATTTTAACATTATTGTCTATAAAACATGATAGCAGAAGAAGGTCCTCAGCACAATGCAGAATAAAGTGCCACAATTTCTGCAATCCATGGTAGAAAAATTATTATGTAGAATGAATCAATTTTACAACACAATTCATAGGAGAATTTCTAAAACTCAAAGAATAAAGCAATCTATAAAAAAGGGAATCCTGGGCAAATCAGATATACCATGAAAATGAAGGAGGAGCTCACTGCAGGATGTCCTGCTGCTTGAAATTGGCCTTATCAACCTGAAAGAGATTCATTTTCAGAGCAGCATTTGAAAAGAAAAAGTCAGGCCACTAGTGGTTTAATGCTGCAGTCAATCAAGTTCCCATCTCTGGCAGAGGGAAGGAGAGCTGGTTTTAGCAGAAGTAAATGGTGGTGGCACAGAGAGAAAAGCAGTCTGAAGGCCTGTGTCCTGTGACATTCAGGGGATGTTGTAGGACTGAAACCAGTGGGGCTGGAGCCTGGAGCATTCTGTAGTGGTGGGTGCAATATGACAGACCCCCAGCACTGCAGCAAAGGGTTTGTAAAGGGGAGGCTGCAGTACATGTTGGGACAAAGGCATGGGTAGGAAGGTGGCAACAGAAAGGATTTAGGAAGCCTGAGAAACAAGAGGAATAGAGACAGAAAGATCTTTCCCTAGCCCTGTGAAAAAAATTCCCAGCTCTAAGAGGATACAGAAACTCACTGTTTGAGAAAAG
This sequence comes from Pycnonotus jocosus, assembly GCA_013400435.1. Lineage (NCBI taxonomy): Eukaryota > Metazoa > Chordata > Aves > Passeriformes > Pycnonotidae > Pycnonotus > Pycnonotus jocosus. Next base: position 31,548 of record VWYP01015982.1, on the reverse strand, counting down.
TACTCTGCTGGACTGATTTGCTATGGCACCAACATCCTTTAGAAGAGATCTTCCAAAAGGCCTAGGATAGAGGATATCAGTTCATATGCATGTTAAGTTTCTGTAAGAGACCATGACACTGTAATTTGTTAGGTTCAATGTAACCCAGGTGTCCTGAAAGGCAGAACGGCTGTTAGACTGAACAAACAGACAAAGGCTAGAATCTCTAATTACGGTGCAAAACAATAAACACAGGCATGTATGTAGATAAAACATGGATATGCAAGTCATGACCAGAATATTTTAGAAAGCCTTCAAGGTATTTTTTATTAGGACTCTTTTTATCATTGCTGTGTATGTTTATCAGTCATTACCCGATGACTGATAAACACATGAAAAATCTTCAGGAATATTCTACTCACAAAAAATAAGTTATTTTGCATCTTTGAAATTATCTGCATTAGGGTAATCAAGGGACTATAGTATGTCCTCTTTCTAAGGGTTAACACTTTGATTTTAACTCTGCTAAACCCTGAAATTTCAGACCTTTAACCCATCTATACCTCAAGATTGATTACTACTCATTTTACGTGGTGCACTGATGAAAAGAAGAGGGGGCCTACAGCAGAGAAAGGGGTCAGCTCTCGTATATGAGGCAGAAAAGAAAGCTTTTTGGAAAGCAGAGGTCATTAAAAAAATACAGAGAAACTAGAACCAGTGTACATAGAGAGAGAGTTTAATAGTCAGGTGCTGGATGCTGGCAGCTTATCACACAGCTTCCCAAAGGCTACCATTAGCATGCATTTTCATGTGTGAATATATATGAATGAAAAGTGTGAGTCTGTACTTCCCAAGTCACCTCTGTGCCTGAAAGCTGCTAGAATTGTGTGTTTCTCTAAATCTGCCCCTGCCCACCAGCTCTACTCTCCAGCCAATGACTGAAATGATACACAAAAGTATTTGCTCCACAAAAGCAGCTAGACGAGAGCATTCCACATGTGCTCCCTGCCACACTCTGTAGAACTACACAGAAACACAAAGAAAGAAAAAACACTGGGTTTAAACTGAGTGTATTTCAGGCAGATAGGGACATTAGCACAGGGTTTAGTATGCAGACAAATCTGCAGTGTATGATCCATGGGGAAAAATTCAAGAAGCATACCTTATAGAGGGAGAGGTTTATAGAATTCCCAGTGCCTATGGTACTCTTATAAACACGCCGTCTTTTGTTCCTGCAGGGCTCCAAAGAATAATAAAAGAAAACACAAAGCAGAAGAGGCACCACTGAGTGAGTGCAACAGTGTTTTATTAATCCATGTGATTAATCCAGCATGCTGAGGAAGATTCTTTACAGAATCAAAACGTTCATGTTTTTTGATCCACATGGATTAAGGGAACACTGTGGCATTTGCTCAGTGGTGCTGCCTTCGCTTTGTGTTTTGGTTTTATTCTTTGGAGTCCAGCAGCAACAAAAGAGGGAGCATTTATATGAGTACAGCAGCATAGAGACTTGGATAACCTCCCCTCCCTTCCTGAAGGATGCTGAGTGAATATTTCTGAGGGCTACGTCTCTTGTTTGTGTCTACAGCCTGCCCTTCAGAAACCCAACCACTACCAAAGAATAGAAGGCTGTTTCTGCAAATCCTGAATGACACTGGTGCTGCTAAGCAAGCTTTCTATAAATCAGGCAGATACCTGTGTAAAGTAACTAGACAATACTTAGAAGCACTGGCTACATTCAAAATTTATGTTGGAGGGGAGGAAAAAAACACAGCACAATTCAGCTGAATTCTTTTTGGCAAGGCAAAGGATTCAGGCCTCATACATGGGACCTGACAAAATACTTAAGCCTATGCTTAGGGTTAAAGCCAGACTCCTGTGCATTTAAGTTTTTTTATGCTCAAATGCTTTCCTGTAGAGAGCCTGAATTTCCACTTGTTTGAACTGAGAGTGACCTGCAACAGCAAGTTTGCTTGTAACCAAATCAGGTGTAAGGGACAACCCTTCAGCCCGACAAAAAATTCGGCATCTGATTTCCAATTACATTTAGAGGACCACTTATTTACTAAGCATCTAGGGAGAAACACAAAAGAGTTTATAAACTCCTCCAGTATTGTAGGAGCTCATTTTCTATGGTAGTGTCTAAATTCTGCACTGCCATGCTCTAAAACCATCAGCAGTCTCTACATCTATTTCTGAATTTTACCTTCAGGCTTCTTTGTAAGCTCTTCGTTTGCTTGTGAATTGTTTCTTTCCTACCTCTTGGATCTAGCTTCTCCCTATGTCTCCCCAGTCTTGCTGGGTTTAATCAAGGTGAACTTTGTCTTGGGAAATTGGCCCACTGTCACCCTTCTCACACTCGGAACAAGGGAAAAATCTCCACATGCTATCAAATGCAAAGGCTAACTTGACCAGGCTACATCAAGAAGAACAGTTCTGTTAACACAGCTCTAAATAATAACATACAAATAATTATGCTCTTTACAAAGTTCAGTTCTCTGGCAAAAGGCAAAACCTGGACAGAGGCATAAATGCTGCTTAAATCTAGTCCCTGCTCCAGGGAACTCCTGTGTTTCTCAAAGAAATACTCTCACTCTTCCTCCCTAAAGACAAGCAAAGTTTTTCCTGACACTCCTCAGAAGCAGCACATGTGTTTTCAACTGAAACTGTTAAAAAGACAAGGCCCTGTCTAAGGCTGACAGGTACAAAAAAAATTAAATCTGAGAAGTCAAAATTTGGTAATGTGCCCTTGTTGCCTTCCACCACTGATAATATAAAACTTAAAGAGTAGGATGTCCATACCTTATAATAACAAATAAAGATTACAAATTGCAGCAGCAAAGTCTGATAATCAATATATAAGCAAAACTCTTTCCCTCTTATTTTAGGTATTATAGCTTATTTACACACTTATGTAGGTTGAAGTTAGTCCGTATAAAAAATTGAAAACCAGAATAGTCCAGCTTGTCTTTCTTCCCAATATTTTTCTTGATGGCCATGCATCAACTATTTTTCGTATCTAATGGTTTTCTCCTTATGTCAGACATTCAGCTTGCAATCTATACATAGAGGCAGTCTGAGTACACTTTACTACACTGTGAATTAATGCTAAATAATCTTGCAACCTAACACAAAAAGCACATTTTTATTTTGTCCTATATATTACTGGAAACTGTATTCATAGGTCACACTTGCTCTGCCACTTTCAAAACGCACTTCAGAAGATTCTCACAATTGTCAGTCTAGAAGACATAAAAATCCAAATTTATTTGAAGGAAACAGCAGATTTGCTAAATCAAGAAAGTCCTCTCCTATTCTCAGCTTATGTTTTCAAACACCTTACTGCTAAGGATTTGACTCAGTCCATAAATCTGAGCTTCTTATCACAACTTCCCTTATGAATCTCTGCCCTCTCTTGGCAATAATTTGAGATAAACTGTAGCCTTTAGTCTACCAGGAGAAATTTCTAAAGCACTTGGCATTTGGCCTCACACCAATTCTCCTTTGAAGCTGGAGTCTATACAGAAAACTTCTTGCTCCCTGCAGAGCAAACATTTGACCCTAGACCACTGGGAAGAAACAAACTGGACCTTCTGCTTTTCAGGGTAAGCTAAAAGGTTACACAGGCCCTCCTGCTGAGTCCTGACAACTCAAGGCAATATTCCTAAGTAGGCTCTTCATGCCGAGGTGTCATCATGGCTCTTTCCAAGGCACAGAATATGGTATACATGGAAATCAGTATGACACGTGTCTAGTGCACTTCCAGGCCATCTTGGAAAAAAATGGAATTTTGTGTCTGAGTCGTACAGAAAGATGGAAAAGAGAAACCACAATGAAAACTTTCTTCACCTATAGACTCCACCATGGCAAGAGAAAAAGTCCAACATTTTTACTTGCAAAAATTATCTCTAAGGTGACTAAGAGATCAATAAATACACAGTGTTATCCAAAAGTGGGGAGGTGGACAGAAAAGCAAAAAAGTGCTGATGCTGATGTAGCTCTTGGGAGAGTTGGTTTGGGAGAAATACAGCAGCCTTTTCACTCTTGAGAACTCTTAAAATGGAGACTGAACTGCTGTATTTCAGTGCTACTGCCTTCCACCAGGTGATCTGCTCTGGACTATGAGGAAGATTAAGCCAGATAATTGAAATAATTCTTGTTAGCATGAAAAAAACTACTGGTATCTTCAGGCAAATTATAACTATCATTTTTTAAAAAGACAATGGCTGCAAGAAAACAATGCAGTAAGCAACACATGATGCATTTATACTGTTAATAACAAGCAAGAAATAGAAATTCATTGCCATAGATTGTTTAGCCATTTGCAATTGTTGAAAATTTAAAAATTATCCTAAAGATGGCACATTATCTGATTCTACTGTATATCTATGTCACAAGATGATGCTGCCACACACAATGCAAGAATAATTTTATCACACAAATATAATTATAGTAAATAATTCCTCTCCACTTTGAGTCTTACTGGATACTAATCCCTGAAGGGTTTTGTATACAACAAGCTTAGGTGCTTGCATATATTTTTCTGGGAAGGGGAAGGTCCCCCAGGTTTGACTCTCCTGTTTACCTAGATTGCCCTAGAAAATGGTGCTGAGCCCAGGACCACAGAACACCCTCAAGAGAACCACAAATCCAGGGCTAAGAAGGGAAGACTTCCCTCTGAGTGCTCTATGAAGTGAAACACCAGTGAGATAACACACATCTCTCTGTGTGCTGCATGAGACACTGTACTTCTACCCTGGCCGAACAGCACTGAAGTGGAAGTATATGAAGTATTTTCCAGCAAATTCTGCCTATTTAAAATTCCAGGCATAAGAAGAGTTTATAAAGAGAAAGAAGACATATATAGTTATGATACAGTTTGAAACTTAGGCAGCTTTTACTGGTCATCTTCACTTCTTGTTATCTCACATTCATTTTCAAACCAATACCTTCAATTTCTTATTAAACATCTCAACATGTTGACTACAGGAGAATCTATTTTGGTTTTCGCGGTGCTAATGTTTATCAAATGCACAGTAACCTGCACATTTAACTTGGCATGTCAGCCCTCTTGTGTTTGGAGCAGCTCTCACTGAGTCCTTCTCCCACAACTTTAGAGCCTGAGTGAGCATCTGTGACCTTGGCCAGTCCCCTGAGCATGCCAGACCTTCCACCTCCTCCCCATCCCTACATGTTTCTCAACCCTTTGGCTGTCAAGACAGACATCAATAATTTAAATAATTTTTTTGTTTACATTATGTATGCCAGACCCACAGTTTACACCCTGGGGATTTAATCCCAATGTTTTGGATAAGCCAGAGGCCCTGGAAAATGCAAGGGAGGAGATTTTGGCAGTAACAGGTAGTAAGGCTCATGGGAAGTTAGTGGGAAGAAGTAGCTCAGTGGGAATCATCCCTCCACCAGCCTCCAAAGCCAAGCCTTGGCCTTTGAGCCAAGCTCAGGACTTGCACTTTCTGCAGCTTCCAGGAGACTGAACACTCACCTTTAGCACCCTCCTCTGCAGGCTGTCATTCTCAGTGCATAACATGTTCAACAATATTTCCATCATTTATTTGCATACAGATTCCCTCTTCTTCTCTGGATTCCCAAATCCTGGCAAAGATGGCAAAAACAAGTGAACCAAATAGCAGCAAGGGAATTTTGGAACCCTGCAGCTCTTCACCGCTTCAGTTCTCCATTAAAGAAGCACTCATAGCTTCTGACACTGTCAAGAGTCTTGCACAGGATCAAGAGTTTTACAGAATGGAGGTTTATGCTTCTGCAAAACTGAAACTCATAACCATTTGAAGTGTGGCATTATGAATAGTATCTGCCTAATAAATCATGGAAGAAGAGATAGAAGGGCAAAGCTGAACAGTGAAATGAGCAATAATTTCCATTCCATGAGTGCATTCCCATCTCACAAAATTGGCCCACAAACTTACTTCACAGCTTCCCTACATCTGTTTTCACCATCTCCTTTCCTCATTCATGCTCCACCTCTGTGGATTAAAAAAGTCAGGTGAAAGGCTCATTGCAAGAAAAGGTAGCATGAGAATTTATTGCAATAGATAATACTCTCTTTTTACAGTGCAGGTGAAGGAGGGGGAAATCAATGCAAAACAAATATCCAAGACTTTCCAGCAAAATGCAATCCCAGAAAGTAAACCATTATTACGATTCCTGAGATTTCTTAGTTGTCTTATTCAATATGAATGTTTCCTTGAGGGGAAAAGCTTATTTCCCCAAGTAGCCAGTAGGGCATAGACCTGTATTTCTCCACAGAGTGAAATGCAGATTTGATGCCTCCCTCACCAGCCCTTGCTGCAATCACTGCCAGGAGAATTCCACTCTTGCAAACCATGAGGAGGCAGTGGTCTGAGGGTCTCTGCTGGGGGCTGGGGACTCACTCTGATGCTGAACAAATCACTGCTTTTACTGTTGCTATAAATCATATTGATGATGCCCAAACAAATATTTTATGGATGAGAATGACTGCAAACACCTCTCAGATCTAACCATTCAGCTGATTTTGGTTTGTGTAGTAAAGGAGCAGACCAGAGCTATAGGACATGGAGAGTTAAGTGTGACTCATTGCAGAGAACATGCCCTTTTCAATAACACCCCTCTTCTGGTCAACTAAAAGCAAGGCCTTATATATTATACACAATCCACTTTTTAAACAAGGCAAACTCCCACACCACAAAGATACTAGAACAGTAAATATTGATTTTCTTGGCTGATGGTACACCTCATGCCACACAGCCCACTCAAGCATCTGTGTGTTACCAAAAGCTATTCCCTTTGTAAAGGAAGAAAGAAAAGTGGCATTATGTGCTATCAGCTGTGGATTGCAAATATTTAAAAGAAATAAATTTCTCAGAATGAAAGGTACCTTCTTTTGATTAAAAAAAAACCCCTAACTATTTACTTTAGGTCTATACCCACTCCTAGCACCTGTACTTTTCAATTGTTGACTTGCCAAGAACACTGCAGTTTTCTTCCTGGCTTTTCCCTTAAATAACTGTTATGAACAAAATATCTACTAAAGATGAACAATATTTTACTAGAAAAAGAAGATAGCTTGAAAATGCTGCAGAAAACACCAGCTATTCATATACGGTTATATGTGTTCTTTTATATTAACATGCGCCATGGATATATATGCTGTGAAACAAAAACATGTTCACTAAATACATCATTTATGTACTTTTAATCTTCCGCTTTTTTGGTAGACTTTAAATTGCATTTTGCTAAAGTTACATTTTACTACAGTAGTTACCATAAAAGTATATTTGCAATTATATTGGAACGGAGTTAGAGAGATCAGGTAGTATCAGATAATTTGTGGCTTTCTACAGAGAATAAAACTTGTTGCAATTTAAAAGATTGCGTTTAGTGGCAGATTGTATTTAGTGGCGATGTATTTAGGGGCTTCAGCCAAATACAATGATTTTCTGTGTCATACACTAAAAAAAAAACAAAAAACAAAAAACAAAAGCTTTCAGTGTGTTAAAAGTTCAGAAACATGGAGCCAGTAAATACAGAGGATTAGGAAAAAAAAGACAAATTAAAATCTCTAGTGTTTGGAAAGACAGAAACAGACATTTGCCAAATGCATCTTAGAAGAAAGTCCTACATACAAAGAACAAGGCTAGAGAACAATATGTCATTACTTGGCCTAAACTATGGTATGGGGCTTCCTATGGGTCTCCTTTTCTGCTTTATTAATTGTATAAAAGAATCATAATTCAATTACCTAACGATTTATTACAAAATACTTTGCCCACACAAGATTTTTCAGCATTTAAACACCATACTATTAGACTATCTACTATTATAGGCCCAGCATTTCAGATTTCATTAGTAAATAAAGCCAGGTTTATTTGTAATAAAGTTAAGCCCTTCCAACCACTGACCATGGAAACCAGATTTTGAAATAATTCAGATTTGTGTTTCTGTTCTTTCTAATTAAGGGTAATATCAGGAAGGACAGACAGTGGGTAGCATTGTTCAAGCACCACGGATTTAAGCAAGAAAATCTGATTATCAGCTCATGTCAGAAGCCAAGCGATAATGCAGCTTAGCATTCGTTTGGGCTTTTGCTTTAGCCAAAAGATAATTACTGTTCGTTAAGTCTTACGTAAGTGTATCTAATATCTATGGTCCTAAAAATTATGAATAGTAAAAGCACACAATAGGCAAAGAAGAGTTATTGTATCTATTATTTACTTGGGCTGTTCCAGCACGATAATTTTATTAGCCAGGAAAGTTAAAATTCATGTCAAACTATAATTTCTTAAAGGCCAAAAAGTTAAACATCAACTCTTATGCAAGTAACACCAGAAGTTACATTTTTTTATGAAGACACAAAAGCCACATTAAAATGACCTCAGGCCCATTGCTGCAGGATCTGCTCTTTGGGCTGTCTGCAGGGTGCCCAAAACTCTCTGCTCACACTAAAGTCAGCCTGGCTAACTTTTAAGTGTTGGAGCCCTCTGACAAAACGCTAATATTTCATCATAAAAGTTTGTGCTTTCCTGGATATCACGTCACTGACATGGTGTGTCCAACGAGCTCTGCATCCAGATAACGTCCCATTGTACCAGGCAGCAGATCTCACCTGAAGGAAGGAGCTGAACTGACACTCTCCACAACAGGTTGGAAAGGACTGGGGGGGAAGGAAAAGACCCCTGGCCAGGAGGGGCTGGCAGCATGGTGGGCACAGGCACTGCAGGCAGCAGGGCACTGCAGGCAGCAGGGCACCCCAGGGAGGGAGCAGGAAGCCACACCATCCCTGCTAGTGTCCCACAACAGGGGTCTATCTTTGACACAGGAAATAAAGCAGTGTGTATGCATTTTGATGACTAAAGAAGGAGGCTCAGCTGCCTAAACCTTATGATATATGGCAAATTGTCCCTGGCAAACAATCCAGAGCAGGGACTCACTTAGGCACTTGAAATGGCAGCAGCTTAAAACCACCCTCTGCTGAGCATCTCTTGGGCAGGAGCCCCAGGAGCCTCAAGGGTGACCTTGTGAGGAAGCAGCAGCAAGGATCCACCTATCTCACTAGGAAAAAACAGGCCACCTACCAAGGCTGAGGAATATGCTCTTTGAGACTTCGAATTGCCTCTGAAAAACAGAAGAAAATTAATTGAAAAACACAGACTGCCAAACCCTAAGCAGCAGCCACCTGAAGAGCCAGGATACTCTATGCCTCAGACAAAGTCATTACCGATCCCCTGTATTTAACTCCAAACTTCTACCTTAACACAAATACAGCCTTTAAAAAAGTTGGCAATTACACAACCAATGATGATTGCAAATTCTGTGTAGTGCTTCATAGTAGCTAAAAGACTTGCTTAGGCCTAATGTACACTAGAGGTGAGAAGTGAAGCAACAGAGTGTAGGGAAAAATAATCCCCATATGAAATCATTTGACATCCAGATTAAAACAGGAAAGTCCTTAAAAACTAGGGTGCATGGATAAAACACAGCCCACACTGTTAGATTTACTTCTTTCAACTTCTGGCAGGATCAGACCAGGGTGGAGACCCCATTGGAAAGAAAACTCTGGCCTTACACCCCCACCTGTGCAAAGGGGATTTGCACTGAACTCATGGAAAGCTGAAGAGACTGATTGCTGAGCAGAACAACACCTTGCTCCATTTACCTGCTAAAAGATAGGAAAGACGAGTCTGCAAGACAAACAAGAAGGTACATACAGCCACACCTGCTCTAAGTTACAATTCTGATCACTGTAATCATTATCCTTGAAATTATAAATAAATTTTCCTAATGAAAGCAAAGCACAAGCAAGCTGGAAGATTTCTATATGCTGTAAAGCAGGCTGAGAAGTTGTTTGAACAAAGTGATCAATCAGAAAGGAAAGAAAAAAGTCAGCTTATTTAGTCCAACATCCTCCTTGTTAATGACATGGAACAACAATTAGAAGACAAAGTAAACAGAGGAAAAGAAAAACTAGTTTGCCTATAAAGTAAGTCACTTTAAAAAGATGCCATTTTCATTAATATTAGAGTATCATGCAGGGAAAACAAAACTATCAGGCAATGAGAAACAGGTGTAGTCATGAAACACCAACCTATGTTTATTTTTTATGTGTACATTTTATGGTTGACAAGGATCATTAGGATGACTTATAATGACTTCCACCATAAGGCAGGGCACATATTTTTAACCCAAATAAGGATTATTTTTAAAGGTTCTATTAGCTTATATTAACTTATTCTTGGTAGCTAAATAATAATTAGTATGATAAGGCAAACTGCAGTGATCAGAGAAGCTACTGCTACTGGTAAAGATTAGCATTTAAGTACGGATGTTTTCAAGCCCTTCTTCCCAGAAAGCGTTATCTGGAGGCAAATGGAAGCCTCCTCATTCAGGCAGAGTTCACAGGACTCTTTGGCCCTGGCTATCCTCACTTCATAAAGTTCTGCAGAAACTGCCCTTGCCCCCACATTCTCCAGCAAGGGTGCTGATGTCTCAGAGATCATGGACAGAGCTAAGCCCAGCATGGGCCAGGCAGGGTGCAGGTGTACCCGTGTGGCTGCACTGGCCTTCCTCATGGTCCTGGGAACCAAACCCTGGAATCAGCACCCTCCAGTGCGTGAACTTCAAAAATCACCCCAGGCTTTTCAGTTTTAGTTTCCATTACCACGATACTCAGAAACACTTTAGAGTTCTAAAGCCCATTGGGAGATATAAATTTCCTCCTATCTAAAATTGTAACACATCTCATTACTTTTACTATCTTCATAAATTGTTATAGTACTCTTAAAAACTCATTGTTATTAATTAAAAAAATCTTGCTCCAAAAATTGATTAAACATATTTTCTCTTTCTCTTGCAGACACTCATGTCTATATGGTGCCTCACTGTTTTCTCTCTTTGAATAAATGTCTTTAAAAAGCACACATAAAGAGAATTAATGCTGTGTCAGACTCCTGGTACAGCATGTTTAAACACCTGCTTCCCTTCATCAGTCCTTCATAACATTGTTAAACAATAATTATACATAGTGATGAGTAATGAATCAAAATACTGTAATCTATCCTGAAAGAGGTTTTGGTAATAATACACATAGGCATTAATGGAATATTTTGAGTGTTCTTGTTAGAGAAAATATACCTTTCTCTACAGAGAAAGAAAAACACCAGTAAAACCTACTGCATTTTTCTCTCTACATCCAGCATCATGCAAAACACAGGTTGCTACTCCTCCAGGATTTTAAAAATCAGTTAGAGGGATTTGGGACTATTGTTGTATCTTGGCTGGAACCATATATTGCAATTTGTTTCACAATTTTTGCTACAGTTTCTGTGGTTACTGGGCTGGGGATACAAGGGTGATGGACTCTCCACAGGAGAGGGATGGTTCCACCTTTCCACCCTTTGATTCAGCTCATGGCCATGACTGCTCAGTCCAGGTGTTCAGGGTAAACAACACAGCTGCTCCAACAAAAACTGAAATAACTATTATATTCTACTCCTAATTTCATTTTATACCAGCTTTAAAAAAAATGACGCAGCAGATTAATTTCTTCATATTTTATCCGAGCTTGACAAGTTGTATAGTTCTAGAGGAAAAGGGAGTTTACCTTTCAAAATAGTAAATGGGAAATAGGCAGATATTTTACTCCTACTTGCCAATATCCTCTGATTTCAGGGTTGTGGGATTTGTTCTGTAGTTCTTAATAAAAATAATGCAAAAACCCAAACTCTAGATATCTGTGATGAAAACATGTAAACTAGCATGCTGAAACCTTGCAGGCTGGCTGCCTTTCAGATCATAGCTGAAACAATTCCCTTCAGAGCCAACCATGAATGGGAGTCTCAGTGCCTTAAATTCACCTGGCAGATGAATTTAAGTTGCTTATACCTGGAGGGAAGATTACACAGTTTTACCACTGCATCTCTTTTTTCCCACCATCTATCCCCCTCACACCTTATAATATATAATAGCCTCACACAATTCTAAACTGCAATTTCATCTCATTTTATCTTTAGAGGTATGATTTTCCCTTGAAGTTTTCCACAGAAAATAATAAACCATCATGGAGTTCATGACTCTAGAGTGGCTCCAGCAATGTGCCATTATCTCATTCAGCAGTGTGTCTTAATCTATGCACCTTAAATCAATATAAGTGTTTCACACTTTTCAGAAAGTAAACTTGACTGCTGGTTTTTTGTTACATTCACACAAATTTCAGATGCTGAATCTGGGAATCTGTTGTACCAATGCACTTATGCATAGTTGGTCATGTTGACAACATTGACAGGAGGCTCAAAACTTTCACTTAATTTAAAGCCTACACTAAGCATTTGCCTGACTGAAAGCCTAGGAAGCAATTTCAAAATCTGGGTCCATAGGAATTTAAAGAGGCATCCAACAGGTCTAATTTTATTTGTTGCTTTCAGAGGTGTAAATGTGGAGCTACTCCTCAGAAGTCAGCAAAATTACACCAGATCCCACCTGATTCCTGGGTACCTTCACCATGGACAAAAAACTTGTAAATCACTGAACTGTCTTAGGGTGTGAACAACAAGGTCATACTTAATTACCTTTCCAGTTGTTTGCAAAACAAAATTATAGAATCAGAATAAATATTGGTTTTTGCAAAATGAGAAGTCATGGAAATTTTTCTCACTTAACTGGATAAACAAAAGAAAAGCATAAATACAGGATAAACATTGATATGTTAAGTATGGATACTACAAGATCAGCATTGACTTCTTCCTCTTATTTTTGATTCTGCCATACCTATACCATTTTGATTTTCTTTTTATTTTTTAAATTATTTAATAGTATATTTTATGTGGAAATGTTTCCCTACTTGCAATACTGATAAAAATCCTATAAAATAATATCAAATTATGCCTATTGTGTTATTAAATAAACAATTTCTCATATTGCTTTTTTGTGAGTGAAAGCTAAATTGTAAAATTTCTCAAGGAGCCAAATATTATAGAGTTCCAATATATTTTCTTCCTCCAACATAACATATTCCAGTTTAAAGTAATATCCTTTACTTAACTGATAAATTATTCAAGGTGAAGACTAGAGATTTTCTGGTTCATGTATATTAGCCCTTTCTTGAGCCTTTTCCATGACACTGATATTATCTCATAACAAAAGAGAAGCATCACAGAAGAGCAACATATCTTAGTTTTGTTCCTACTGAAATTAATGTGGGTTATGAAAGAAGTAGTAGATATGCTAGAGTATTAATTACTGAAAAATATCAATCATTCCAGTATAATATTGCTATAAATCTTGGTAAAATACCATGCAACTTTACACTTGCAAATGGCTTGGGGGAGGTGTGTGGCAAGGGGAAATACATTTTGGTGGTGTTCTCTTGTTTACTTGTTTATTCAACTGAATCCCCATCTTTCCCTTTCTATTTTAGCAGCAGAAATTCCAGTATTCCCATGGAGCATTCAGAGACGTGGAAGAATAATAGTAAGAAAGAAATAAAAGCAAGAAAGACCACACAACAATTTTTTACCTGTTACTTGCAGTCATCAAGAAAGCACAATCTTTTTTAAAAAGTGATTAAGAAAAGTGATAATACCTCTATTCTGTGTAGCTATGCATTACAAAATGAGTGTAAATTATTTACTTTACCCCCTTGTATGCTAAGAATGATGCAGCAAAACAATTGTCCATGTTACAGAGTTCTGCCTGCTTAGTAACAGTGGCTAGGAGACGTGGAAATAAATCATATTCTCTGATCATAACAAATGTACAAGCAAATTGTTTTCTACACAACCCTACAGCAGCTGTACAGTATGTGATAAAGCTATCCTGAAGCTGTTCGAGTTGGTGTTTAGATTTGCTGGCAAAGCCCCTCCTGTTGCTGGCAGACCTCTTGTCTCCACTAGAGGGTATTACCAGTATGTCTATACTGCCACAGGCACACCAGCACTGCCTCCACGCTTCCCTTTCCAGGCTCAGGATTTGTACCAGTCCCAGCCGGTTTTGCCCATCATGGACCAGCTAAAAAGCTTAGATGCTGTCATTGAGTGACATGCGTGTTACAGCTGAACAAAACAAAGGAGAGGTTAAATCTCACTTTCTAGTTCACACAGACTTTAATAAGTGAAAGCCAACCAACAAATTGGGTTTTATTATTAGCACCACTAATAATCATATAATTATGCATAGTAAATTGATAATAATTACCTGTATTATTTTGGCACCATTACTAAATATTGCTTCTAAGTGGAACAGCCCTAAATGCCTCCAGCCACAGCAAAGTTTCAATACTCATCCTCAGGGTAAAATACCACTTTCAAACCTAGACACAAGCTTAATTCATCTACCTTAAATACCACTTGATGAATAAATTTTTTTTAAGCTAACAGTAAAGTGGATTTACATCACTTGAAGTCACTTTAGATTTTCCTAACTTACTAGAGTAAAAAGGACGTTAGCTGTAATGAAAACAAGGTCTAGCAGCTCTTCTGATTCACAGTAATTCTCTGCTGATACAGGAGAAGGTCTATAGAAAGAAAGGGGAAGCATTTCTGCACAGGCATAGCTAACAGGGCACCTGAGAGGGAATGTGTGGAGATAACAGGTCCTGCAGTGGGGGTGAAGTTCAGATCAGAGCACACTAAATACCAAAAATCTGATTCTTCAGATCCTGGTAGAATTCCACACATTTCCCATCTTTTACTGCAGGCTGCATAGGAAGGCTACACTGGGGCACATGTTTGGACAGAGATGTTGTATTCCTGCCTGTGCAAGGCCAGCTGCCCACAGACATTTTGTCACCATGGCAGTGCCTCAAACTGGCACAGCAGTGGTGGCTGCAGCACAGCTGGGTACCTGCACAAGGCAGCTTGTGCCCAGCAGGAACCTCAATACAAACAGCAATGCACAATATTAAAGAGTGTATCCCTCTGTTTAAAACACTGGTGAATTTAAGGAAGTGCCACAGCTGACCATGGTGGGTCATTCCCCCAAGGTGCATTTAAGCACTATTCCACAAAACCAAGGCCCAAAGCACTGTCACTTCTCTCATAATATGAGTATGTACATCTCCAAGGTACAGACCCAGTCAGGCTAAATCCTTACCATGCCAGAACAGCACAGGGAAAAAAGAAATAAAAAAAGCCATGGACAGAGTGTGTGGCCTGAGTTCGATGAGTGTGGTGGTCACCACTGAAGGCTTACTCCTTTCACCATTCATTGTAAATAGGAAGGAAATTAGGACAATTAGAACAGTTAAAATGTAAATGACAGAAATAGCTGAAAACCTTTTTTTTTTTCTCCCAGTTCCTACTCGTTCAAACAAAGCCCTAACAAGCCACAATCAGAGGGGCCTGCAATGGATCCATGGCAACAGAAAGCCTAGGCCTATGGCTACCATCTTCCCCAGCACACTGCCATTAATTTACCAGATATACATGTACACATTGCAGGAAAAATCACCAGGCTCAAGCTTCATTCACTGAAAAAGGAGATCATTAGCAAATGAAAGAAAAAATATAACAGGTCAGCAATTTCCTTGATGAACTCATCTATTTATTTTTATTTGAAAGAGAAAGATGAAATTATTCTTGTAATTTTTGGTCTTTGTACCTCTAGTGAAGAGAAAATTGCACCTACAAAGCTGATTTTGATTCTTACACAGCAGATGAATAATAAAATCAATGCTTCAACATCTATGCATTCCTAAAATATTCTTCACAGGGCATCTGAATAGCACATTAAATGCAAAAGGTGATAGTACTAGAATACTACCAGAGATTACACCAAATGAGGTTCTATTTGTTGTTGTTTTGTGTTGCTTTATAATCCTTGTGTGTGGAAAAGGGGTTATTTAATCAGTCAGAAGATCAAGAGCTTTCCAACAGCATAAGAACACTTGTTCCAAACCTGATCAGAACATAAATTCCTAAAAAACCACATAAGAAATGAAGTACACACAAAAAATAAGCAAAGCCATCTCCCACAGATATGGTGGGAATTTTTGATATGCTAGTAGAAATAGTGCTTATTAAATAATGAGATCAAAAGCAGTTAACTTTGTGGGTGGAAAAGGGAGCCACTTAGGCAG
Organism: Pycnonotus jocosus; assembly: GCA_013400435.1. Taxonomy (NCBI): domain Eukaryota; kingdom Metazoa; phylum Chordata; class Aves; order Passeriformes; family Pycnonotidae; genus Pycnonotus; species Pycnonotus jocosus. The sequence continues at coordinate 15,482 of VWYP01015982.1, read as the reverse complement.
TGAGACTCTTACAGTGTGAGACTAGAGGTAGAGCACAGCAGTAAATGTCTCCAACCCATGACACTCCATTCACATGGGCTGGGCAACAAGGGACAGCTTGCAATGTATTTAATAAGTAGTGTGGTTTACTTTTACTCTGGTTTTGCAAGCTCAGCACACTGCTTCTCGAAGAGATTTAGGAAGCAGATTTCAAAAATAGAATAGATGTTAGGAGGCTCTCAGGAGTCACAACAGAAATTTTAGCAGATGTTTTAGTCTTACCTCCTGTGAGTTTGCAGTATGGCAGGGTGATCGGAGAGACAAAGCATGAGACTGCTCCATTTTATATTGGCTGATATTCTTGACCCACTCAAAATAACCATAAATAAAATCAGATATTTTTGACTTAACTCACTGTTATTCTCATAACAGAGATTGAAGCCATTTGTCAGTAACAATTGCTCACCTTTCCTTTTCCAGGCCAAACCCAGGAACCCATAATACATGTGTTCTAAATTCATGCACAAAACACTTGCCTTGAGGTATCACCATGCTCTTCCATGTTGCATCCTGAAACCATTCCAAGCTATCTTTGCCTAATGAGCAATGCCAGCACATGCCTACATTTTGGCACTTTGATTAAAGCTCAGTAATGCAAAGTGCTAAGCAGACAGGCCTGATCAAATCTGAGATGCCAGTAGAAATTATTCAGAAAAATCCCACAGCACGTTTGACTTTCACCATATGATATATACCCTTGTGAATCACTCTGACAATAAACACTGCTAATTACTCCTGCTAGAGATCAAACAACACGTATAACCCACTCAGTTGTGGTGCTGCTGTAAGACTCTAATCCTGACTGGGGTTACTACCTAACTACCAACATTAACTGGAAGCAGATAATGCCCTCTGATAAGCACTGTCACTTACATACTTTTGCTAAGTAATAAATACGATTTACTGTCTTTTATCACAGAAATTCTCTTGTCTTATTTCATGTTGTAATTTGTTTGACAGAAACATTATAAAGATCAATTACATTTTAACTGCATTTTGGGTTTTTTTCTCTTTGAAATTGTCAGAAATGTCTGACAAACAGAAGTCTGCAGAGTTACTCTGGGGATTCCTTTTCACACTATTTATAATCAGGGTAAATCTATTCTTTTAAGGTTTAGTTACTAATAAGGAGTAATTTCTTTATAATTGTAAAAAGCCATTGTGGTTGGAGTGCCCAGCAAGACGATGTTCACCACCAGTAGTGCTGAATTTGCGTGTGAAGTTCCTTAAAGGTCTAAATAAGGCACAACAGGAAGGCTGTTGGGGGACATCAATGCAAAAATGAGTTCTCAGAAGAGTTATAGCTCCAGCTTTAATGCTTGTAGGATCCCCAGGCCTTCAGGTTACCATGGAAGAAGCAATAGCAAACAAAGATGAGCCAGCACTTTATAAAACAAAATATGAAATATAGCCCAGTCATTATGGATATATAACTTCAAATAGCCAAATCTTTTTTNTTTTTTTTTTTTTTTTGGCAGGCAGTCCTTATAAAGAAAGGCCAGAGATATTATTCAATGTTATTTTTCTCTAAATATCTAGGAAAAGACACTGCACGTGCATGTACATACACACGTTTACATTTGGATAATCAAGCATACGCAGGGTTACTGAACCCTTCTAGGTCAAAACACAACATTTCATTATAGCCATACTCTAGGAATTTCTTCATCCATCAAAACACAACCAGAACAGGGGTAGGAGGTGGCAACCATGCTAATGAACTAACATAGCACGCAACAGTTATAAAGACCTCAAGTAAAACTGCACTACTCTGGGAGGGACTAAAGAATGCTGTTAGCTAGAAAGCAATTTGGTCAGGGCAGGATGTCATATCTATTCTGGGATAAGTTCAAGTGGAATTTGAAAAACATAAAAGGTCAGGACCCAATTTAACCTTTGATTCAAAGAAGGTGTTTCCCAAAGCATGTTTTCTGAATGTCCCAGGTCCCACCCCACATGAAGAGCAGAACTGTATTTCCATGCCCAGAACTACAGTGAAGCAGATCACTTCCCAGAAGAATTTCACACAACATCAGCTATCAGAGCAGGGTTTATAGCTGCACAGATGTATTCTTCCAATGCTGCTTTAGAAGTTAATGAGAGCAGATCGTCCTCAAGGGCTGAAACAACACACAGCAGCTGAGGATCTGTGGTTTAAACCATTTAAGACCTGCACATTCCCACAGCACATGAATATATAGATGCCTGTAAAATAGAACTATCTAGTCAAAGTTAGCTAGTATAAAACATCACTGCTTTCAATTCGAGTGCTCACCTGTCTTGAACCTTAATTGCTTGCAAAACTGTGTGGAAGCATTAGAGTTTGCACCCATGGTCTCACAATGAGCAATATGCTGTCTTGTTAGAATGACTATATGTCTCAGTATGTACCAGCTACAGATACTAGCCCTGCAGAATCATAACCATTAGGGTTGGAAAAGACTCCAATCATTAACTTTCTCATGACAATAGAAAGGTATATAGGAATCTTTGTCACCTCGATTAGCATAAAATGGTTTTAATAACATTAGCAGTCCTCCCAAATCTACTAATCACAAACTGAGGATCAACCAGCAGTTGTAGGTTGACTGCCTTTGTCAAATATCTTCAGCACCCCATCTAAAGAGAAAGCATTTGTAATTGGAGAATGGTCAGGGGCTTTTGCAAAGTTTTGACCTCATTATGTTTCAGTTGGCCTAACACACAGGTATGATTTCTTGGTAAATTAAAAAAGTATTGTAATCAACAAAGGAAAAAAAAATTCTTGAAAGTAACAAGTAGCTCAGATATTCATTACTAGCCATTAACCTGATTTTCTAATGAATACGACATTAGGCATTCATTAACAATCATTTGTGTTTATGTGGAACAGTGGCTGTATAATGAAGGTTGATAAATGAATAGAAATGAAATGAGGGAATTTTGGACACTTGTAAAGTAATTAACTTGTTTGGCATTAATTACATATTGAAAAGCTAAATCAAGTACATTTGGGAAGCCACTAGGACAGAGGCACAGACCAAGGATAGATATAAAGAGTAGATACAAAAGAAAAGCTTTATTTCTTTTAAATAAAGAAATACAGCCAGAAGTGTGGTATTAATGACAAACAAAGTCCATTTCTAGTAAAAGAAATCAGATTGCAGCCTGCATGTTAATAACAATTTAAAAAATCATGAGAAGAAAAACAATGAAGCCAATAAAATAACCCCTCACAGTTGACAATGAAGAGCAAACAGGTGGTGTACTAGAGAGTTAATGTTTTTGTTTCTTAAAGAAAGAGCCATACAAGTGCCCACACACTTGAATGTATGCTAATAAATGAAACCACCTAGCAAATTAGATGCTAGAAATGAGGGAATATGGAAGCTCATTTTTCAGTTACCAGGACACATTCCCTCTAATGAGCTGGTAACCTGATCTTCCCAGGCAGTTTTGACAGTATTATTTCTGCAGTGTGGCCCCAACCCCGAAAACAGATGCTTTCTATTCCCTTTGCCTGCACAGATACCGATTAACTGCAAGGAAGGAGACACAGCCTCAGCAGACAGTTTCCACACATCTCTTTTGCAGTATCAAAGATCAGGGGCAAAAGGAGGAAAGAGAAGGCTGCAGAGCAAAAAATGGGGCAATTTTTGCTTAGCTGGGACTTGCTAAAGTGAATCTCCCATAGCAAAGAAGGGATCTCCCATGGCATGTTGAATTTCTTTCCCCAGCCTCTTCCACAGCCCACCCCACAGCTCTCAATGAAGCAGTGCCATTTCACCTTCCATGGCAACACCCAGGACAATTCTCAAGTGCAGGAGCTGCTGCCCTGCTCCTGGCTGCCCTGAGAGCTCACAAGGAGCTCCTGTTCCACTGAGAAAGGACTGCCAGCAGAGCAGGACCTCAGCTGACAGAGAGTCTGCATGGTTTGACCCAGGCAACAAAGTCAGACGCTGCAAACTGAGCCCCCCTTGTGCTGTGGCAGCAGGTAGAAGCTGATGAGAGCTACCCCTCTGTCAGGACATCAATTCTTCTGTCAGAGAGCTGGGCCTTCTTCCCTGCCCAAACCAGTGACCTAAGTGCTGCCAACTCCCAAACCATGCCACCAAGAAATAGAAAGATCTTTTCTCTGCCTGTGGCTACTGAAAAAAAAAAGCTAAAATTTTAAGCTTGTCTCCATCAAAGACTCATGCACACACTCACACATTCTGAGTTAGACCAAGAGACCCATCAGTAGTGTTTCCTGTTTCAAAAGGATTCTACATTCATTAAGTACGTAACACAGTTACATTACCAAGAATTATTAACAGTCTTTCTCTCTAATCAAATGTTCTCCCACTGGTTGCACTTACAAAATACCAATCTGATCACAATTACAAAAACATACAGAAGATTACTTCTATCTGTGCCTTTTTCCAAATAAAAGAGCTTTACACACTTTACCCTGTAGCTGCTATCTAAATTCAGCCAGTGCTTTGGATATATAACCTATACCATAAAAACAGCTTATTCTCTCCTGTGTTGCAAGCACATTCTCACAACAGAACTAAATAAATCTTATCTTTCTCCAACTAATCTTGCTTGGGCTCACATCCAAGCCTTGGTGGATACATGCTTGATACTGCATGGTTCATATCAAAGATATGGTCTACCACAGATACATCACCAACTCTACAGGGAGAACATAATTTTATTTACTTTGGACCATGCTGCACATCAATTAGTAGGAGTAGCCTCATTGAAAATGAGTTTTAAACTTGCTCAGTGTGCTTTTCTTCCACTGCTGTGGTGCTTCTGTGCTAGCTGGGAACCCCAGCGAATTTTCAGAAAGACCCAGCACCACTATAGGGAACCACAAATCCTTAACTAACATATGCTAACTTTTCTCCCCCGAACAAAAGCTTCATCTCTGTTGTCCCCTCAGCAGAAAACACCAATCAAAGGCAACTCTTTTCACAACAAATGTTAGCCAGGAACTTCAGTTGTGTTTAATTAAGTTCTTCCAAAAGAAACTGCATGCTGTGGCACTGAAAAGGTTATCAGAGGTCAGCTGCCTGCCTTGACTTTGTGACCCCCAAAAGGCAAAATAAAAGATAGTGGTATCCCTGCTGGTAAGATTGGCTTCCGCATTTGTTTCCCTCCTTTTCTGCTTTAATTTAATAGCAATCAGCACAATATGGCTGCTCTTCTTCCAACAACGGGATGGGCAGAAGTTAGATTTACAGCACTGCAAGGGGGAAAAGCAGGAGAGAGGGGAAGCACACTATGGCTCTTGATCTACAATAGGAACATCACTTTGATACCCATAAATAACTTTCAAACCTACTTAAGATTCATTACTGTCAAAAGCTGACAGACGTGCAGTTTTCTGAAACTTAGTACTACCTTATGGAGCCTCTCAAAGACACCACTGTTAAGTCAAATAACTGACTTTTAAAATGGGAGATAATTCAGATCTATGTAGAATATATAGTGTATTTGCAATACTTCTCTGAGCCACTACATATAGAACAGCTCTCAACAGAGATGTACAAATCCACATTTAAACCACCCACAGAGTAAGTGAAACTACTGAGGAGGTTGACACAACATTGTCACCAACCTCCTCCAGATGACTTTGACCACAATAAATGTTCCTACATTCTCTGTGATTATCAAAGAGTCAAAGAGTGCAGAAGAGACAGGACCCCTTCAGGATTTCTCCTGAAGTTTCCAAAAGTCAGTGTAAAGCCAAAGATTTCAGAACTATTACACTGCTACCCAGATCATGACTTTACAGCATTCCATCAGCATTAGTGAAATTTCCACTGAAATTTAGTTATGAGGATAAGGTAAAATGGAGTTTTTCAGCCTTCAAATTTTGTTGTTTCATTTTAAATTGCAAGAACTTTAGACTTTGGAATCCATTTTTGTTACTGGCTAAGAAGATGCAAGTTGAGCAGTGGGTTGATTATTATTTTTTTAAGCTATTTGCAATCTCTTCAGTTGCTGTCCCTTGTGAATATTTCTCTGTCTCATTGCATTGCCCAGCAAACTCCATTCTTTGATTATTTCCATCATAGGAATCTGTTCAGGAGCTTCCTCAGGTACAGCATTGGATGGCATCTGTAGCCTTGCTGATAAATGCCCTCATAATGTCACACCAAAGCCCGACCTTATCCAAGTCCATGTCAAAACCCACAGAGGCTTCAGTGAAAACAGGACTTTGCTCTTTGAGCAAAGAGCTCAAAATCAAGCACTGTATCTCTTGTTCTCCATTACTGCTAGCCTGCTTTCTGAAATATGATCAACTCAACCCTGCTCCTAAAGCCAAGGCAGAGTTGTAAAGACTTCAAGCAGGAGCAGTCTCAGTCCAGAGAGGGAGCCTGAGACCACGGTCACCACAAACACTCAAGCTGCTAACCCCTGTTTGTTCTTAGCAATTGAGCCATTCACCAAAATAAAGGGAGATGATTCTACCCCCTTGGTGGGTCACATTCATTTTCGGTTGAGGAGAGGTCAAGTAACGGGAGGATAATTGGCTATAAAATTGCAAAATCTCCCACTGAAATCAGTAGTTCAAGGTACATTAGGAACACAAAGTCTTTGTACTGTGAACATTACCTTAATTTGTAACCTCAGAAAATACAGAAAATATTTTTTACACATTTTAAATGTATATAATATTGAATGCCAGGTCACTACCATGCTAAGCAGCACAGAGCAGAGTGTTAGATATGTTACAGCAGGACCCTGGGTTTTTTTCTCAGTAAATTCCTTTAGCAGCAAAGTATTAGTGGTTTTATTTGCCAGGTGAATTGGTCTCTAGAAAATGCAGTTGGTCTTCCAAGAAGGATTATCTCTGTACTGCACTGATTAACAAAATTATTATTGATAACTGCTTTAATTCCAGTTGCTGTTTTGATGAGTTTTGCTGTTCAGAAACATACATTTTAAAGTCAATCAAAATTAGAAAACCAGATGCAAGATTAGAGTTATGAGAGAATAAAAGACACAAGCTACTGTTAGTTTTCTGTAGCAGGAATCAGTCCTGTTCTTCCCTCTGCTTGAATTTTCTTCTCTGTTAAAACACTGTAGTCATGAGGTTTTAATCAATACACAAAGCAATTACTTTCTAAAGTAAAACAATCTTAGCTCAACTAAAGATAATGGAAATCATACAGGCAGTTATTTCTGTCCAAATGCCAAGCTTCTGGTTTCACTTCCAGTTAAATCCAAATGACAAGGATACAATATTTGTTTTCCCTAGTAACACAAACTGAGATGCCACAGCATATACTTTAACTGAGTAGTCTCCTGTTTTTGTCCTCAGCTTGCTCCACATAATTCAGTAAAATGCACAGACAAGTGTCACATCTGGATTTGTTACCTAGGCAGCAAATAAACTTCATCTGAAATCTCACAGTAAAATACACAGTTTGAAATTTTGACTGGTGTGGCGAGTGCCTCATTTATCAAACTCACAAAGAGAAAAAAAAATACAAGTGAATAACAGCATCTCACTTAAAATGAAATTGCACTGGGGATTTTCAGCTTTGGTGCTTTAATTTTCTGGCTCTTACTTCCATAAAACAATGGAATATTTAAGGGAGCATTAAAACACAACATTGTGACCACAGACTCCTGGCTCTATTCAGATAACAAAGTAAAACCATGCTCACAACAGCAATTATATTAGATTAACAGCAGATTAACAGCATATTTTGAACCCACCTACTGTATCAGGTGTTTTTAATAAAAAGTACATTTGGAAAAAAAGAAAAAAAAAATACAACTCATTGGTCTGAAAAAAAACCCCAGGAAAACCTGATCAGTCCTTCATATCTCTGTATAGTTCAGTAGAGGCAAAGAAAACACTTTTCATGATTTTATGATACTGAATTTAAGGCTATTCTAAAGAGGTTTACAAATATCTTTGGCATTCAGAAGACTTAGAGACAGTAAGTGAGTACCATCTTCCAGCTCACACTCTGTTTTAAATAGAATTCTTTAGTTTTTCTTGCTCAAAATATTTTTCTGAAAAAAGTGACCAAGCTGCCATATTGAGCCACTGGTCAGTTTAGGATTTTTCTTGTCCCTCTGAAAACAACACATCTTTCCTCTTCTCTGTAATATGAAGTAATTTATACTTCAGATATAAAAGAAATTATTTGGTCTAATTTCTATGAGAAAGCAAAACTTGTGTTTTCTGGAGCTTCAAATGATTGCATAAGTGTATCTTAACCTTCTGTGCTGTGGCTCAAGATACGATGGCCAAAATCTTCAGAGAGAGTCAGTACAGCAATGGGGGAAGATTACCTGATTATCGACCACTTAATGCTAGTCTAAGCCAAGCGGTTTTCCACAGGTATTTTCAGGTATGAGCTCATCAAGTAAATCATAAACTAAAGGAGGAATGTACACTCCTGAGGTCTGATGAAAGCCCATAAATGTGATTGCATGCATAAAGGCTGGCTGTTCGAAAGGACAAATAACAAGAAGACTTGAACTAACATTTTGTAGGACAGATCAAACTTGTCCAGTGTAGGAAAGTTGAAGATACCATTACTGTGTGTCACTCATAAAGAAATGGGCACGTTTGAAAAACAGACTGTGTACAATCATTAGTCAGAAATGCTGGCAGCAAATCTTGATTTCTTAAACCTCTCAGGCCTTTACGCTATCTTTCCAAGGAGAGCAAAACAACCAAATCCCATTGCTGAGATTATCTAGGATAAACTCAGTTATCCCTGGAGCAAAATTCAAGAGAGTAAGGGAGAAAGGGAGGGTTATGTCTTATTAATAATGCAGCTTGCATCACCTCAGATCATTTTACCAAGTGGAAAATTTAACTGTGTAGGGAAGAGATGCAATTACAGACCTATTAGCTTTGAGTCTGAAATTGCAAAGTATATGTGCAACCCCATCTGTACTAAGAATGGTCCCAATGTCCAACCAAAGAAATCTAGATTTACACACAAGTATAAAATCTGAGCCTGTGCAATGGGAACAATCTGGGAACCCTGGCAATCACAGCTCTCTCTAGTGCAGAAAAGGACGTTGGTGAGGGTACCAGAATTAAATTGGTATGTTCTCAGAGACCAAGTTTCCTTTCACACCTCAGGCACACTGTCCCTTTCCTGTTGTTACCCCAAAACCTTCTCTGGAGAGTCAAAGTCAAATCCAGAACCCTACCTAAGGGCATGGGTGAGACAGACCAGTACCAGAGAGGTTCCAAATGCCAGTTCCACCTGTGAAAGGAGGAGGCAGAGGAACCAGTGTCCCCTTTTGAAGAGCTGGCAGGTTTGCATTTCTTCCCTCTTCCAGGTAAACTCTCTGTGAGAGAGATACCAAGTCCTCAAACATCCGAATTCCAGGACTCTGTTAATCACCAAAACTATGCAAGACTAGAAGCAATGTCACACCTGTCAGCTACATTGTCTGTCACCCATGACAACTGCATTCACAAACTAACAAGCACCACTTTTTTTCTGCCAGGTTTTACTCAACTGACAAGCTGGTTTTTTCAGATTTTCTTGGTTTAGCATATTTGACCTTGCAAACCCTGTCTCAGCAGAACTCCTACCCCTCCACCAAGGGCGGGGCAGAGGAAATTAAACATGTTCCCTACTACAGTATTCAAAATTCAAATACACAGGAGCAATATATTTCAGAATAAATCCTTTGAAAAGGTAGACAAATTATACAAAAAGAAGTAAAAAGTGTCTCATTATGTCATGAAAAGAAAATTATAAGAATCCACTAAGTATTTACTCCTTGTAATTCCATTCTAGTAATAGTTCACATTCAGCTCCTAATAACCAAATATGCAACTTTCTGAATGTCAAGCTTTGGAACATATGTTTTGAAATCCTGGGACATGAGACCACTGTTAACTGCAAAAGAAGAAATAATGACTGATTTAAATCAGCACATTTCTCTAATCCTTAGTAGAGCCCTGCTTCTGCGAGAACCTGCTATAAAACTTGAATAATAACACAAGTGAATCCTGGGCAAAGAGCAGCCCCTGTGCTGCTTTGACAATGCCATGCAATTTGATGTCTGGGGTCTACACCGTGGGATCCAAATCCCTCCTCCATCAAAGTGGAGCTTGAACTGCAGTGCCTCAGCTCACTGTTTGGAAAAAATCTCTTCTCCCTAAGGGAATTAAGGTAAATTTTTTATCTTTTTTATTTCTTGTAGTCAAGATGTAATCATGTTCAACTATGACATTAAATAATACTAAGTTAAAATATTCTCTACTAGGACACATCTCATAAATAACATATATTCTTTTCCAACATATTCACATCACAATTTTCATTCAAACTGGGGGTTTCTGCTGTCATCTTTTTTTCAACATTCTTCAATCAGAAACAACCAAAATTATGAGTTTCTATGACTACAAAAACCAAAACTTTATGAAGTTTTTTCAGGATGACATCCAGAATAAAACAGAATACAAGCACCAACTGAGCAAGATAGCAAGGAAACTGTAAGCGTATATCTAAACTAATTTTTCTACACCTGTAATGTTGTCCACAGGCCATTGCAGGTGGGGTTTTTCGAAATGCTCTGTGTTGGTCCAATTTTCAGTAGGCCAGCACAGACTGCTCTGTAAGACACAATCAGAGGTTATTTAAGGTGATGGAAAACATTGCCATCGCTGGCTGATCCTTTCTCCTGACCATAAGAGAAGCAAGAATTGAACAGGTGAGTGCAATGAGATCAAGCCATACAGCCTCAACTTCACTTATTAGTTTTTAAAATAAATCCTTGTCTTTCTATGTAGAAGTAAAATGGTTGTTTGTTATGGAAAAAAAGTTATAAATTGCAGCTGAAAAAAACTGGTCATGATCAGTCCATGGCTAATGAGAAGAAAGATGCTTCCCTTACTCCTTTTTACCACTTCCTCCTCATCCCTTTATCATGATGGTTTGGGATCAATTTAACACAAGTTTTAGGATTCTTATTTACCTTCTCACCCTAGACATAAAGAAAAGCAACTTTTTTTTAATCAAAATATTTTTAGCTGCTTCTCTTTTTTTGATCAGTCTTTTGACAGCAGAACCTTCCTGATAACCTGTGGCCACTTTCCTTGGTTTTTCTCAGAGTGACTAGAGGGGAAGGGACACCATGAGCATGACAAAAGGACTCTACACCACGACAAATAGGCAAGAAATGTGCACCCTATGTGGAGACACTGAAATGACTGCTCTCCCAAGCAGGACTGCAAATTCCTTACGACAACAAGAAGCCTCATCCAAGAAACACCTTACACTGAAACATAGAGCCATAGGGCTTAGCAAGTCCCAGGTGAAATGTCTGCTGAAAAATAGGAGAGCCTAAAGCTCAAATAAGTCTTAAGCCTAAAGCTACAATATACCTCGTGGTGTGAGCAATAGCTGAGTATAAACCACATTCAAATTCTTAACCCTGTAGCCAACTGATTACAACAGAGACACAGTTTACAATGGCTGGACTCCATGATCTAAAAGGTCCTTTCAAAGCCACATGAATCAATGTTTCTATGGCTATTCTGATTACTGGCACCCACTCTTCCTGGGTTATTTTCAGTTGTTTCTTTTAGGAACTTCTGAAATTCGTCTCAATGAATGATAAAAAATTTGTTGGTGTTGATAGCATCAGGTGTTCATTCCTCCTTTTTGCTTTTCTTTTCCAAATAGCTTTATACAATAGCCATTCCTGGGCAATATTTATACAGCTTTTATTCACTGCCTGAAGGTGGAAAAGATGCTTTGGGCTTCCAGTTTTGCTCAAAATTTCACATTTGGCAAAGTTTGTTCAAATCCCTTTAAAACCTCTAAGCCTATCTGCAAGTCAAAAAGGTACAGCTTCAGAAGGCAAAAGAAATAAATCTCTTTGAAATGCTAATGGAGTGGAACACTTTCTGCCATTTCAAGAAATAATCTATCCTTTTGGAAAAATTGTAAAGGAGCTTGCTCTAATGAAGATATTTTCATTTATGACATGCAATTATAGTTCAGTGAAAACAATATTGGCCTGTCACAGCCTTGTTCCTTGTGTTGTGAAAATAGAAATGCTGTTATGAGAGAGAAACTGCTGCTTTTAGGAATTCACAGTGTTTCACCAGCTTTGTCAAAGATGAACAAAGCCTTGAGCTCTGTGTAGATGGCTAAAAGGTACAGTTTTCTTTTACAGTGACACTGCATTTATTTTGCTTTAAGCATTTTTAAAATGGGGGAAACAGCATCTAGCATGTGTCTGTCAACAGCTTTGAGGAATTGGAATGAAAATACAGACAGACAGTACAATACTTGGTATTGTACCAGCCACCACACGCCTGATGAAAAGGCTGCCTAGCACCAGGTTAGGGCTGCTGATGGAGAAAAGATGTTATGCCTGAATATTGCTCATTGCACTCAGATATGGATCTGGGAACATGAGGAAAAAGAAAAAAAGAAACTTTCAAAAGAAAAGTAAAACAATGCTGCTAAAATAGGCCTGATTATGTGGGTCACTAAGTACTGTGTATTTCCCCTGTAGCATTTCATAGTCGTTACTGTTGCCAGGGGAAGCTTGATCCTCTCATTATGTATGTTTGTCTTTCACATCAGAGCTCCTCTCTTTCTTTCCCTGCCCCGGCACTGTAACAGAAATAAAAATAAGGAATGAACCCCCATTATTACCCAAATACCTACAAAGCAGAGGGAGTGACCCTGGCAGGTCGGCAGGTCAGCCCCCGCATCATTGATGCACTTGCTCCAGCAGACCCCTGCCTTTTGTCACAGGGTCAAAGCCAAGACCTCTGCTGAGTGTCCTCAGTGAAGAATTAACAAGTGTGACAATTTGCAGTCCCTCCTCCCCCAGCCCCCGGTCCTGCCTGTGTGAATGCTGTAAATAGAGACATCTGGATGGAGGCCTTTCACTGCAGTAATTGAAAATGAACATGGATCAAGTTCTGGCCTGTTGTATTCATAAATCTTCAGGCTTAATTACATTAAAGGGAAATCTAGGGCCCAGCTCTATGGAAACGGCAGATCCTATCAGGCTTTCAGATCATGAATTTTCAAGATAAGTGTTTTTTCCTCTCTTTGGGATAGTCAGATGAGAAATTTTGATTGGGTCCTTCCAGCGTCAGAAACCCGTCAAAGATCTGTAATTGTTCTTTGTGTTTCACTTTTCCTTCGTACGTGACACGTTTCCAGTGGCAGGGAGCTGGAGGACTCGGACATGTGAGGTACCAGGCTGCCCTCACGCCCAGTATCCAGGCAGTTGGTCTTGGAGGAAAACAAACATCCTCCATGTGGAAACTTAGCAGAGGGAAAATGAACAGCTAGCTCCGTATCACAGCCCTCACCCACACAGAGCCCCTGGTCCTGCTTCCCAGTGAAGAGCTGGAGCATGATAAGCAAATGGAGTCTGCAGTTCTGTTTGCCCGCTTCAAAAAGAAAACAGATTTTAAGCTCGGGGGAAACCCCCAACACATCTGTCTTTAAAAAACTTAGCTGTACTTGAAGGAACAAACTGATATTCTGAAAAACCAATAAGCAAACAAATTAGTGGGAAAAGAGCAAAATGTTTGGATTTTGAAAGAAGCTGCTAGCTGTCAAGAGGTGGCTGTTTCACAAAGACATTGATGCTTTCAGCAGCATTTCTGTATCTGAAACAAGCTCCCATCAGTTACTTCATAGTGAGTTTGAGGCAGGTTTTCAATGCAGCAGAAGCTTTGATTAAAAGAACACCCAAAATGGAATAAAGATGCATAAGAGGCAGGATATTTCTAAGTGAAGGGAGGGTTTTCAAAAATGTTACCCAGAAAAAGTGCTGCTGCAGACAGACCTCTTTAATTAAATTCCACAGGAACTAATTTGATAGCATATCAATTGACTGCTGTCTCCACAGCCACCAGACAATGCCACTGATCCACAATATGGCCACGTAAAACTGACCACTCCTGCTCATTGCAAGACCAGGAGGATAACAGGGCACAGCAAATAAAGAAATCTCACATCTTGGCCTTTATAAGCACTGTGAATGGTGCTGTGTGGTTTATCTGCAAGTATTTTCAAGAAAAAGAAATTACCATCCACCCAAAAAAAGATGAATCCAGCTCAAATCCAGCTCAAAACCAACATGAATGCTCAAGACATTTTTATAGAAAGAAGGGGGGAAAAAAAACCCAAATCACAAAACTAATCGACTTCCCAATTGCAACTTTGTTTCCATTAAATTTCAGCCTGAATGAACTTCAATTTCATGATTAGAAATTCTCTGTTAATAATAGTAGGGTGAGTCCCATGCAGAAACCCAAATTCTGTTCTCAATGCCCATGGCTGCAGTTTCCCTCTAACCACAAAGGTTTCTTCACTCTACTGCTTGAAGATCAGGAGAATTTTGCAGCAGTGAGTGGCAGTAGATAGCAAGCAGGTCCTCCAAAAAAAAACCAGTTTGTCCTGCCTCTCAGCTTAGGGGCATATTACAAAAAATAAAATTCCTAAAAACTATCTCCTGAACTGGCAACAAGAGTAACCCATCCTCTTTAACAAATCTTGACTTTCCTCCAGGCCTTGTACAAACTGCTGTGGCAGAAAACTATCAATAATGTTTGCTCTGCAGGAGAAGAGTGGGGTTAGTCACAGCCTTTTAAGAACCAGCGCTCCAGTAACAAGTGGTTTTGCTGTCAGCATTTGCCATCGTATGGACAGAAAGGGCAGGGTAATGACTCAAGGATTATTTATGTGAAACCCAGAGCCAGCAGCACTGTAAGTCAAGGAGAGAGGGAAAGCTCACAGAGCCTCAATGAAAAGGGACAGACCTTCAGTTAGCAGGCTCAGGGACTGAGCTGGAGAGCCGGAACTACAGGCTTCCACCTGAGCTCATACATTTTCCAACAGCTCGGAAGGGTCACAACACTGCCAAACAATTCACGTTGCAGTGAGACCAGTCCTCCTCTCTGCAAGGCTTTCTTATCAGACAGGTTTACTCAAGTTCATTTTGTACTTCTACACCCACTCTGCTGCTGGATTCTACATTTCACCTGTGTCTTATTTGTAGTTTTAATTGTTGAACCATTTAGGTGTAATCCATGTTAAAATGTCTTTCTGTCACACATTTGAAGGGAACTCCAGGTTCTAGACCCCCATTCTGTTGCATTTATTACCATGGAAAGAGGACCACTGGCAGTAAAATTAGCAAAGGCATAGAATGTTATCTGAGGGGTTTAACCACCCACCTTGTTAATAGCATTTGGAAGATTCCAGAATTGTTTTCAAATGTGATACACCTTTCCCAGTTCTGAAACTTCTAAGCCATGCTGGTGATCAGGGCTTATTCCACAACAATTTGGCTCATGCTCTGTCCTGTGCCCTCTTTCTCACCAACTGGGTCAGAATTCAATCCCAGTGCCACACGACAACTCCCCTCACATGGGCTCAGGCAAGTCTGGAGGGTGGTACTGAAATATGCTGTGGAATGCCCTGCTCCTGCAAATGCTT
>VWYP01015981.1:0-19087 GCA_013400435.1 Pycnonotus jocosus | reverse complement strand
CCAAGCTGAAATTACTAAAGTAAAGAGCTGGAAAAGAATACTCAAGGGGTATTTAATAGTGTGCATTTTTAAGTTGGAACAATACATCAATAATTCCTGAAAATTTTGTTATGAGTCTTGTACTGTTGTTTTAATGAGCCAACAAATAGAAGAGAGTAGCAATATTCACTTTAGAGATGCCACCCGTTCTGGAAAGCTGGCAGTCCTTTAGGAGATGGGTTCAAATGTAAAATGATTCTGACAGTCTGGAGAAATCAGTCAAAAAAAAAAAAAAAAGAAAAAAAGAAAAAAACACTACCAAAAAAACCCCCACAAAAACACAAAGAAACAAAGCAAACCCCCAAACACCAAAAACCCCAAGCAAAACATGGTTCAATTTTAAAGTTTGCACTTGTATTGGCATATAATGAATTTATACACTGTGAATGGGCATCACCTCAAAATTACTGGCTGTGCACCACAGACCTGCAAGGGAAAGCATCCAAAACTCAGTGTGACAATGTCATGGTGTTTTCAGAAAGACTGAGATGTGAGATGTGAGTTTGTCAGTAGAACTTGGAGCAGAACCTTTCCACCACACAGATTATAAATCATCTGCCCAGCTCTGGGGCTACACTGGAATAAAAATTTGGACCAGCCAGTCATTGAGAGGAGAATAGAAAAACTGATCAGTGATCAAGAGAACATGGCTTAAAATTAAATACTGGAAGTTTGGAGTTTTTCAAGAGAAAAAGGAGACCTCAGGGAGGTCTTTATCTCCTTTATATAAATGTTAGTAGGAAGGAAGGAAAAAGTTTTCCTGTAGATCTCTGAACATGTTCTTATTACATGTATGAATTAGTAATAGTCCCAGTGCCGTTACTCTTATTTCTGAAATTTGTCAGAAAGTGTCATTTGTCACTGCAAAGGTCCTAAAAGATGCCTATGTTGAAAAGCTAGTACTCATCATACAAAATAAAGTACTTATCTGCTCTTAAGAAGTCGGGTTTTTTTAGCACCTGCGGTAATGAGGGAAATGTAAAAAGAAATTTAGAATAATAGATTTCATTCAATAGTCATAAGGTGTAACTGAATTAACTTCATTGAACTACACAAATTAACAGAACCTAAGAAAATGTTAATTTAGAATTTTTCTGCTGGAATAGCCTTATATTAATGAGTACAAGTGCATGCTTGTTAATCTATTGCATTTTAAGAGATTCATGCTATCAGAACTTGGACACCTTTAGTAAAGGTCCTGTTCACAAAATCTAATCATGTGCAAGACCTCCAAACAGGGTTACTAGATTAGGAATGAAAATGACACTAAGTAGAAAAAGTGAAGATGTTAATTCTATGAGGAGAAAATGTAAATAAACAGTAAAAACTAGAAGAAATGCAGAGGAGATGACTCTGGGTCAGGAATGCTAGGAAAAAAGTCACAGGGGCAGAATGGACCACTGAAGTTTCCCTGTTAAAGAAGCTTACTCTGCTGTAACCAGTGGTTCTGTAACTCTCTGGACCTCAGAAAATTGGAGAGCTGTGAACTTGGCCCAATTCCCACAAAACTGAGAAATTAAACCAATCATGAGAAACCCACTTGCTTCCTAGAAAACACAATCCTGCTCATGCAAACAGGCCAGCTGCTCTTTGCAGAGCTGGAAGAATGTAACCTGAGAATCCATTTAATCATAAAATTAATCTGAGACATCTACTCCTGCAAAAAGACAAAAGTAACACAGCCATGCATAGACAGGTAGAGAAGTAGATTTTGCAGATTGATGATGCACAAGTGAGAATTTCCAGGATGAGTACCCTGTGATTCCAGCACAGAAAGCACAGAGACCCACTGAAATGGATGCTACCTCAATTATTTGAAATGCTCTGACCCTAATTTGCAATTAAGAAAACCTTAATTCTAAACATTAAAAAAAAAATCTGTCTAATCTAATTAAAAGACCTCTAGAGGAATTATACTTAAAAAGAATTTCTATTTAGAAAAAAACCCCACATTATTTTAGGCATGTATATATCTTCTGAAAAAAATAAAGTGAGAGTACATACTTAATGTTCTCATAAACTTAAATATTTTACTTGATATTTATAGTACAATTTTAAAATGAAAAATATATGTTGAGAATAACTAGAAGATAATTGCTATTAGAGACATAAACAAAAACCTTGCCAAAAACATTGGAACCCCATTTTGATAACTTCCTCCACAGGAGCATAGATCAGCATCTACTCCACTCAAGTCAGTGGGATTGGATTCAAGTGTAAAACCAGGAAAAATTATATTTGATTATGCCTCAAGTTATTAACTATTCTCTAAAATTAGAGCAAACAGGATCGGAAGAGCCGTTTGCACCTGCTGACAGAAGAATTCTGTTATCTCGGGCCCCTCTTGAAAACCATTGATGATAATTACAATCTTGCCAAGAGCTTTAGTGCACCTGGAATGATGTTTTCAGGAAGGAGATGCCAGCAAGCTCAAGAACATGCACAGAAGTCAGAGTACTCCTGCTGAGAAGGGGAACATGGCCCTCGCTTGTTTTTGCAGACTCTCTTCCTTGCATTTGCATTCTAATGCATGTATTTCATCAATGTGCAATTGTAAACATACTCTTCAGAAAAATGACCTATTGATGGGTTCCCCAAAAAGCCTCTACTGCCTATAATGTGTAATGTAATTTCAATTTCTATCTGAAATTAATTATAAGCGCTGTGAGACATCATAGAAAATTGCATTAGCTGTTTTGCTCTTTTTTTTTGTTTTTATTAGTGGCAATAAATTCCTGATTATTATTTTTGAATTATGTTTGTGGTTTTGCTGATATGAAACTTTAACTGATAACAGTAGTGAGGCAGCAATAAGCAATGTGAAATATACATGAATGCACTTATTCATGGTTTATGATTAACCATAAAAAACACCAGGATTTTGAACAGCTTATCTTTTCTCTAACGTCCTTTATAGTGTCTCCAAGGCTTGGTATTTTATATATTAGTTAAAATATATGCTGCTCTTACCATGAATAGAAATTAAAACTACAATTTATTTACAGGACACTTTTATAGCCATATATATGTGTACTGCTGGTCATAACCCTCTATGAGGGTGAATGAAAAAGATTTGACTGTAAAATATGTTACCCCTTATATCATATGTTTTGCTACAGTACTGCATGTAATGCATAAAAAATCAGTCACTTCCAATGTCCAGGATATTTCTAATATAGAGAGGAATATATTTTCCATTTGTATACCTTTTTTCTTAATGCATCTTTTTTAAGCTTTATATTAAGAATTTGGCTTTCAGAATATCAAACATAATATTTGGCCACGGTTTGGGGGTTTTTTGTTTGTTTGTTTTGTTGTTGTTTTGTTTGTGTGGTTTTAGTTTGGGTTTTGGCTTTTTTTAATAGCTTTTGTTGCAGCTCCATCTAGTTTCAGGGGTTTTTTTCCACTTTCAGATAGCCCTAGGCTGAAAGAAAAATCCAAGGGCAGGCTTTTCTCTCATATTGGGTAGCTTGACTCAGCTTCCAGTATCTGATATACTTCAACACGAGAAAAGGCCCAATCTCCTAAGCTTTGAAATTCAGTAATACTTGAAAGAAAGCCCTAAGGCAAATACCAGACTCAAGGAAGTTAAATCAGTTCTGGATAGGTGAAGCAGTACCCCATAACTAGCAAGGGAGATTTAATTAATAAAAACATGTTAGCTCCCTATTCTGCATCAGAATATCCTCTCATGATCTTTGTCAAGAAATTTAATGTTATCAAGGATTCAAATTAAATCCTTTATTCAAGACATAATTTCTGTTTAGTATATAAGTGTGGGTGCTTTTTGGATTAAAAAAATTAGTTATCCAGTGTAGAGAGAAAATAGTTGCAACTGAATGCCCAAAAAATCCCCTCAGATGCTGGGAGAAGAGACATTAATCAGAAAAAAATGGAAGCCCATACCTCTTAAAGTGCTCTGTACTTTACAAAGCATATTGTTCCTCTGCTTAACCTCTTCAAGTCAATGATCCATGAAGTCTAATGTAGTTTCCAATTTTTCGTAGAAATTGCTGAATTTCTGCTTGTCCATGACACAGAGCACCACTCTTGGGAGAAAATAAATAAATAAATAACATACTAAATTTATCCACATGGATAATGTTGGAATAGAGTTAGCCATCCAAAAAGAAACTTCATCTGAAATGCATCCATTAGGCAATTCTACACCTTAGTGTTAGAGTAGTTCTGTTTTAGCACACAAATCTACAGAGAAAACTATCTAAATGTGAAAACAGATTTAATTTTTTCTTGTTCTCCAGCTTTTTTGCTGCTTATAATTTACTCTTCTCCTGATTCTTTTTTCTTCTGCCTTCGTGTCCTTAGTTTGTCAGTCAGCTTTATTGTCCATTTAGTTTTGCTTGTTTATTGTCTTCCCTCAGAAAAGTTTATCAGCCTTTTCTGAGTGTCATGTTAGTAGATTATTCCAAGAACCACATAATCAAACAAATTCCATCATGATGTACCAAGAACTGAAATTTCTTGAATATGAACAGTTACCAAAGACATTCGTGTTATTTTAATAGCATTGTTTACTTGGTTTGCTGAAGATATTTTCACATGTAGAAATATAAATTCCAGATATTCTGTCTGCCCGATTCTTTTCTGCAGATAAATACACACACATTCAGCTCATATCAATAACTACTTCAGTACTGGACATTTCTTTGGGGTTTAATGACCCTTTCCAGGGCTGTGGATCATTGACTCCCAGGAGGTTGTTAATTCTCAAAAAAGCTCTTTTCCTCTGCTTTTATTGCTTAAATACATTGTTTGTGGAAATATAATATAAATACTGGAGAGGAAAGCATGTTACCAGCTGAGCAGAAACTGATATGGCTCAAATTGACTTTATTTTATAACAGATGGCTTGATATTTGCAATGGTGTCCACTGCTTACCTTTAATTTGTTAAAATTTCAGGGTAAAAGATTGCCTTTTACTCTTCCTTTATGAAGATGAATTCTCTTGAGTGCATCAGTTGTGCTTTTGCATCGTAAATTGAATAGAGCCCATGAAAATTCACATTTTTAACAAATACAATTTTCAAATAAGGTATGATTCTAGTCTTCCTTGCAATATGAAAAGCCATTAATCCTTTTGATAAACCAAATCATGACACTGGACTCAGAAATTTGGGGTTTCTCACATACAAAAAGGATTTCAGAAAAGTAAAAAAAATTTTTTTCAGTCTCTGAAAACAACTAAGAAAAATTGTATTCAGCAACAACAAATATTTCTGACCCAAAGACTCTTAATTTTTCAGTTTATCACTGTGTTACTGATTTTGCTAGTAGTCTTTCCTCACCAATATTTTTCATTCCTAAAAAAACAAATCTAATTCCTCTCAGACAAGTTTCCTAATTAAAAGTAATCTTTAGTGCAAACACAAAAAGATTTTCTTTAGCTACCCTTTCTCTTTGTGCAGAGGAGAATAAATGTGATGATGCATGTCATCTATCTACCTCATATGTCTAGTGACAGAAACATTAATTCCAAACACATTTCTATTTCAGCCACTTATTTGCACCCTGTTAGTGCATGAAGCACAATATTTCTATGGAGTTATGGTGACATCAAGTGGCTGGCTCTACGATCCCTGCAAATATATGGATATATGCTCCAGACATTGGAGAAGAAACCAATACATGGAGCTACCATTTAGTAGTTTTACCTCTTCGAAACATGAGTGAACTTCCAGTTAGTTCCAAGTGATGGATTGAAATCTTAATTTTAGGTGTATCATCGAGGTGTGTACCATTAAATGCCATTGATGAAAATCAAACCATTGTATTTCATCCTTGAGGTAGAAGTCAAAGGCAAGAGACTGACGCTGAGATGAAAAGCAGTGCTCAATACCAAATCATCCAAACTATTCTCTTTTACCTTGTGCTAAAACATTTCTGGGTGACTCAGTCAGTGGCTGTGCACTCGTTAGGAAAATAGAGCGGCTCAGAATGATTTTCTGATAGGATTTTTGAGATTGAGCTAACAAGTTAATATCCACTCCTTTAATTGCATCTTCTGGTTTAATGAGCACAGCCTCACAAAGGTAACAAATGAAGTTCCATTTGTTCTACGGTAGGTTGGTTTCTTTAAAATTCTTCTTTGTCAGAATTTCCATTTTCAACCCTTTCCATGCCACAGCTGGTTCATGAGTAATGAATATGAAGACATAGATCTTAGGAGTTTCTAGTGAGTGAATTTTCTTCACTAGCTTGTTTTTACATTCACTTTCCTAAAGGGGTAACTTCTTTATCTCCTTTCCTATAGTTCTTCCTTCTGTTTGCTATCTTCAGCCTCTCAAAACTAATGCAATCACCCACCATCTCTTTTCCATGTCACATCAGAGTTTGTTCCCTGCTTCAAAGCTTGAGTCCACTTCTTTGGATGGGCTCCAAGAAAGATTAGCTGGGGAATAAAGACTTAATATGAAATCAATAAAAGATTACTCTTGACCAAAGAGTAACTACAGAATTCCAACTCACGACAACATTACCAAAATGGTAGCTGAGAAGCACAGACAAAATAATGAATGGATTTTGTTTGAATTTAAATATACTGATACAAAAATTCCAATTAAAATCACTGTTTAATACAAGTGCAGTTTAATGCAGTGGCTGCAAAATACTGACTTAAGTTATAGAAAAGATGTCATCCCCTTCCTTCAGTTAGATGAAAGCCTTTAAAATTGACATCTTTCTTGACTAGTCCACATTTTCCCATGTATTATAATGACTTCACTTTTGTGAGTGAAGTAGATTTACCTGAAAGGACTATATATGTGCACATCTACATACTTCTGGTTTTGTGTGGTTGTTGTTCATCTTCTTGGTGTGTACACCAACCATTATTTGTAAGATTAGGATGTAAATTTAATTTTAGTAAGTGGAGAAAAATTCTGACTTGAAGTGTATATTTTTTTAGTGGAGACTCTCATAAAAATATTATGTATGCACATCTATTTGGGACAAAAATCACATGGTTTCATTGCTCTGGAAGATACACAAAATAAAATACATTAATCAGTCTGCTCACAGGACTATTTAAAGGAGAAATCCCATTAAGTGCTTAAATTGATTTACTCTTCCCTCCCACAAAATAATAAAATAAAATTCCTCAAGTGTCTATTAAATCAGACAATAAATAAGGATAGGTAGGTAAAATCCTTGGGGAAAGGAAGGACCTTAAGGCCATCTGATTCATATTTCATACCTCTTCTATTTCTCCATCTTTTTTTCATCCTTGTTGAAATTCATACATATACAATGTCGTAAGCCTGTGTTGGTTTGGATTCAATTTATTTTACAAAATGAAAAAAAAAATAGAGAAAAAATCATGTGAACTGATGCCAAAGTAGTCTAGTGAAATAATTTTATTTTCATTTATATTCACTGCCATGTCTCTCCACTGAAGTTAATGCATTTTCCCTGAAAGGTAATTCATTTCAATTTAAATCAATACAGTATCTTTGAACTAATGCCTTCCAGAGATGCCATGTTTGAGCAAACAGTCGTATATTTGTGTAAGTTGCAAATTTTATTAGTAATTGCACCAAAAAAAAAGGATTCTCAGAAAAATACTTTTGCTCCTAAACAATACAGACTGTGAACACAAATAATCCATATTTTGTTTTGCTGTTCTGTTTTGGTATTCAGGAGTATTATAGGCTTTGACAAAGAGGAGGGAAGGGAAGAGTTATTTATATATCTAAATACAACTAGGTATAACTCCTGCATAAGAAACAAATAATCACTTTTGTTAAAGGAATGACTCCTTTCTGAGGTTTTGTTTCAGTTTTGGTTTTTTTTGTTCCATACCTTTCAAAATAGCAGGGGGAACTGTCCCAGGGTGGTACAAGGAACATAAAAATCCACGTTGTTTTAAACTTGTATTTCTTTGCTTGCAGAACATAACCTCTTGAGTAATACTTAATTGAGGGAATGCACATATGAGAAAAGAGTGTTTTTTACCTTGTACCTTCTTGTTTAGCATAAGCCAGTAATATGTGGAGTCAAAAAAGAGGGAGATGTGCCCTGATTTATAAAATATTTGATTGTCATTCTCAAGTTCCTCTTGCAAATAATCTGAATAAATTTTCTTTCGAGCTGTGTTTTCCAGTCTGGAAATTATCATCCCTTCTGAGGGATCAAAGGGATTATAAAAGGCTGGAAAATGTCACATCTATTGCCAGTTGTTCTGTTCTTTCAAGGGAGCTGAGGAAAGCAGCGACTGTGTTTGCTGGCTGAAAATGACTTCAAGGGTAACAACCCTGGATTGCTGGCAGTAGTTTGGCCTGTTTATGGCAGGAGGTAGAGTGGGTTGGCTTTTCTGGCTGCTTTGGGGTTGTTTTGCTTCCCAGTTCTTGAGGTCACCATGTTGGTTGGTTGGAACCAGTTTAGTCAAGTTTAACATGACTTGAGCTGAATGGAACTGGTTTGAACAAATTTTGTCTGATTTGATCTTGTTAAAATTGGTTTGAAGCAGATGGAACCAGTTTAGTCTGTTTTAAATTGGTTAGAACCAGGGCTGATCTGGTTTAAAGCAGTAAGAACTGGTTTGTACTGGTTGGAACCAGTGTTGTTCAATTTAAAACTTTTATGACAGTTTGGAGCTGGTTTGAACTGATTTTATCTGGTTTAAACTGTTTGGAATGGGTTTGATCTGACTGGAACCAGATTAGTCCAGTTTGAACTGGTTTGAAGTGATTTAAACCAGTTTGAACTGGTTCTATCTGCTTTGATCCAGTTTGAACTGGCAGGAACCAGCTAGAATGAGTTTAATCCAGTTTAAGCCAGTTAGGACTGGTTGGAACCCAATGAAACTAGCTTGATCCACTTGAAGCAGGTTGGATTTGGTTTAGACTGGAGGAAACGGGTTTATCCAGTTGGAATAAGTTTAGTACATTTCAAACTGGTTTAACCTGATCAGAACCAGCTTCGAAAGGTTTGAACCAGTTTTATTTGTTTTGATGTGTTTTAAAACACCTTTGAACCTGTTGGAACAGATTGGGACCAGTTTGATCTGGTTTAAACCATTTGGAGCCAGTTTGATCTTTTGGAACCATTTTAGTCCTCCTGCAGAGCAGATGGCAGCAGCATTCCCATTTCCTGAGATGGCTCCACAAGGGTGAAAGGACCAGGGCAGACACATCACCTGCTTAACAGAGTATTCTACCATCTTTTTGGTGCTCATTGTCATACAGCAATCTTAAGCCAGTCATGTTCAAAATGATGGAATGACCCAGCTTTATTTTACTCAGATGTTTGAAAGATGACACAGACCAACCTTTAGGAAGCTGGTCAGCTCCTCACATAGGGCAGTCACCCAAATCCTCTGGTATATGCTCTCTTTGCCTTTCTTTTCATCCTCTTATCTCCTTTGACCCACTCTACAGCCATCATCCTTTCTTGACAGAAAATGCCAATGGGAGATACATTAGACATTTTACTGTAATTAATTTTTTCCCAGTACTCTATTTTTTCCTATTGCTCTATATTTCTGTGTCCAGTCCATTGTATGAATGGATATTGATCTTGAAATATAATACCTCTAAATCTCTCTGTATGCTTTTGACAGCTTCCTTATTTATTAATTTTACTTTTTTTTAGAAGCCAAGAGCACTTAGCACACTTCTTCCTTGAGATATCATTAAAATATGCTAACTAAGGTAAATGTGTAAGAATGAAAGCAGACATTTCTAAAGGTTATCATCTATGACAACACTTCTTAGCTTTAAAGTTCCTCTAATTGAATTAATTGTAGCATTGAAGAAACTGAAGAACAAAGAGAGGTTGATTCTGAATGTATTAAAGGGAAATATTTGACCTTTTCAATATGTTACATTTTGATTGGCAGTCCTTTCTGCTAAAGCTTTCTTAATAATATATTTTTAATTATTTTTCTCCATGAAAAATAAGGTAGGCATGTCAAAAACTGAAGTACTAACTGAAGTTAGCTGAGATAATTGGAAATATCCAAGAGTGGAAGTGTGCAAGCATATGTGTACACTACCTACTATAATTCAGAGGATGTCAGCAATGGGGAGTTCATTTTGTTGGTGAAGGTTTTGACAAAAGGAAAGAAAGCTAGACCAAGTTAAACTTAATTTTTGATATCAGAATCACAGAATCATAGAGCAGTTTGGTTTGAAAGGGACCTTAAATATAGAACACCTCATTCCAACCCCCTGCCATGGGCAGGGACACCTGATGAGGCTGCCCAAAGCCTAAAGCCCGGTCCAACCTGGCCCTGAACACTTCCAGGGGTGGGGCAGCCACAGCCTCCCTGGCCAAGCTGTGCCAGTGCCTCACCACCCTCATAGTAAAGAATTTCCACCTAATACCTAATCTAAACCTGCCCTCCTTCACATTCCCCCTTGTTCAGTCCCTATATGCCCTTGGAAAAAGTCCCTCTCCACCTTTCCTTGGTGGAAAGCTGCTATAATGCTAATTTCACACTTATTTTGGTTTGCAGGATCTTAAAGAATCCTTTATTCATAAGACTTTTTTTCTCTGAAAAAGATTGTTCACTGCTTTTTACATGAATTTCAATGAATTTCAGGTTATTTATTAACAGATCTGTTGGAGAAGTAGAGGTGTCTTTTAAATTTTTTTTTAGTACTTTAACTCAGTAAGAATCAATTTTCTCAAAAAAGCAGCAGGAGTTTCACATATCATGGTATTTATCTGAGGATATGAATTTATCTTCTATATCCTTTACCTTCTTTACTGAGTACAGGCTCTTCCTGTTCCTGTCTTACATTTTGCTGCATTCACTCTCTGTAGCTCCATGATCCTATGTTATTCATTCCAAGGTGCCCTGATCTTTTTGGGTTTCCTGGCCCCTCATTGTTACATAATTTATGTGTCAAAAATAAGGTAACTCTCCATCACTAGCTCTCCATCAGCCTAGGAGAGTTAGTCCTTTCTCCATTAAAGTTTACATAACCTTACTACAGTCTGAAGACCTCTGGAATAGTTATGACAGCATGCTAAACCAACTAAGGAAAAAAAAAATCCAGGTGGCAAACTGTCTTTTCAGCCCTTGCATTGTTTTCCTTATTTAGCTTTTACTGAAAAACTTTACTGCTGAAAAATTTTCAATTTCAATCTTTCAAAATCAAAACAAACCAAAAGCAGGCACTGTGAGAGTTCCTGATGTTTACTGATTTATTGAAAAGATCAAATTTCACTTTACATGCAAATCTTCCCTAAACCCTCAGAGGGTAGGATAGGTGTATTTATACACAGGCAATATCTTTTCATATAGTGCTGTAATTCTATGCAAAACCAAAGCAGAAATTATTTTCCTTGTACAGATTAAAGCATGCTTGAGGCAAAAATCTGGGCTTGTTTTCAGCTAGTGAAGAATTTGTTTGTACAGTACATAAGAACCACATTTCTGGCCTACTGCTGCATCTGTAACCTCCCTGCAAATTGTTTATAACAAATACTCTGATTTTCAGCTTTGATATCTGATCTGTACTTGCCCCATGAGAAGTTAAAAGATCAGTAAGTGTTTTGAACTAGCTCAGCTTAATTTATTGATACTTCATTTCACATTGTCAAAACATTCACAAAAAGCCTCAAAACATGCTTTTGACCATATAGGGAGAACAAATATATTGTAAATAATTTCCTAACCTCATTTTAAATTGCTGCCTTCTGGACTTTGGTTTTCTAAGTAGAAAAGCACTTCAAATACAGCACTACACCAGATCACTTTAACCTCTTTGAAAATGCATTTCAGGAGCCTTGATGGATCTCTTGCTCAGCAATTGGCCTTGGGAAAGTATACACTTCATGGTAAGCTGAGTGCCACGTTCTGCAATCTGTCAGAAAAAGAACAGCAAGTGTAATGGGAGGTTGAAACAGATCATTTAGCATTGTGACATTATTTGTGAATTTGGCTCTATGAGAGGGATTTTTGTCATGCATATGGTTGATATTGATCTGAGGTTATGAATGTGACTAGCTGTATCCCCAGTTTCTGAAGAGTTTTGAAGTGTAACCTGGGTCTCTCTCTGCAGCCTTTTTAGAGTGGGACTGATAACACCTCTTGCATGAGATGCTCCACCGGCGCGAAGCCGAGCAGTTGTGATGCCTTCCCAATTGTCTGCAAAGCAATTTGGGAGGAACCCAGCTTCACTTTTATTAACCCCAGAGGTCTCTCCCTTCCTTTGATTTTCCAGTCTATATCTTTCTTCAGCTGTCCAGCTAAATTGACAAAGCACGGAGTCCTGTTCCTTGTAGCAAGTGTCTTTGTAGGAATCCCTTTAAAAGCTTTAGCACTTAAGAAAAATCAATAGCGCTTATGATGTCTCCCCTCTCCAGCACGCTAAATTCTCATCAGCCTGTTATTAACTGTTGGAAGGCGGTAAACATTGCATTTTAAAAGCACTCGTGTGGCATTTCGCTTGAATAATGTTGCCTATCCTTTCTTAATGAATTTAGTGGGACTGTGCTGTTGGTATATTTAGAAAGAGAAGGAAGAGCTGTGCAAAATGCATTGCAGGTATGGAGCCAAGTATATCTATTATCTACAAATGCTCCATGTTCATTGAAATAAAATGAGCCCATAGAAATACTGATATTTTAAATATCACTTCAGAGTATAAATGGCCATAAAGATAATCAATTCTACCTTTGTCCAAATATACTCGTAGGGAAAAAAAAAAAAAAAAAAAGCTCTGGAAGATTAGCCTATGATTTATCACAGGAAAGAAAATGTATACATAGAAAAACTCAAGCAAAAATTATATGTATGTACTACATTAAGAAAAGTATCTGGGAAGCAAAACTAGTGAAGGCAAAAACATCTAAGTTTCAAATATCTAGTTCCCAAGTGTTATGTGGTTTCTAGACCTGTGGAGTTGCTGTCTCTTGGAAAAGGATTGAAGAAGATTTGGATTTAGATCATGTTCCTCATAACAGGAATTAAAAACAAAAGGTTCTACATCAGGATGGTGAGTAGGTTTAATTGCTATTCACAGTTTGTAGTATCTGCTTTTGTGTCCTTTATGTCCTTTGCCTTTCTATATGGATTATAAGCATTTTTTAAATGGAGAAAGGATGATTTTTTTCTTTTCCTTATTTTGTGTCCCAGTGGTTAGAACAACAATATAAAGTACAAGGATCCTAGCTGCAATCCCCCAATTTGCTTAATAGCTTCAAAAGTTCATCACTGCAGAAACTGACCTAATTAGCAAGGTGCTGGCCACTTCAGTAGTGCTCATGCACCTATGAAAGGACTGGGGGGGAGGATTTCCCATGCTGCATGTCAGTCTTTTTCCTTAAATAAAATCAAGTCAAGATTCTTTTATTCTAGAAGGAGAGTGCAAACATGTGTATGATCCTATAGTCTAGTGATGATGACATTTCATGGAAAGGGACAGGTTTGGATTGTGCAATGTTTCTGCGTGTTTTTAATCATCCATAATCATTAAACAGTCCTTGGAGATGAACCTGCAAGCTAAGCCCACATCTTCCAGAATTAGCCTTGCACATCACACTGGAGACAATCACTTAATGAATCTCAAGCTTCTTGATATATTTACTTTTTTGTTGAGTGAGATGGGAGCTGTCCTTCCCAGAACAGTTTGGTGCTCATCTCAGGTTTTGCCAGTAGGAACGGGGGAAGGATAAGGCTCACTGGGCAAGAATCCAAGGCTCCTGCAAGGGAATTGCTCTGTCCTCACATGGCAGTGGAGAGGCCAGTCTGCCTCTACTGAGTTTTAAATAAAACCTTTTGTATGAGGCACTATTTTAGTAAAAAAACCCGTCAAAATAACATGCATAAACTCAGAGGAGACTAGGAAGGGAAAAGTCCAGTTTTCTGATCCATATTGGTCCTTTACTTGCAGCACCAGGCCCTGGCTGATGTATACAGCAGAAGGACTTTGAGAGTCCTCTCTGTTCAGTACCCACAGCATCATTTCACTTCATCACTTTACCAGTCATGCTGCTGGAAGAGATATTCTGTACTTTAAATCTGGTCAGGAAATGAAAAAAAAGAGTCCTTTAAAACACATTACAAATATTTACATTGGCATAAGTGAGAAACATGAAGAAATGGCCCTCTATATGATAGAGAAAAGACATATTGAGCAGACTTCACAACTGAAGAAGCTGTAAAGTGGAATGGCATCTTTCAGTTTATTTATAGCTTAAATCTAGCATTTTTACTGTCAGATTAAAATATCGGGTGAGCTCTTCTGAATCTGCTTCCTGTGGTGCAACATATCTTTTCTCTGCCTCATATTACTTTTATTATCAACATCAGCAATCTTTTACCATTTCTTAAACAGAAAAATTGGTAGCATTTCACACTTACTCTAGAAAATTGGATTTTTTCAGCATTTCCTATATTAAAGAATGTAATGTGAAGCAAGTTCAAGAGAATGCTGGGCATGTAAATACAAAGGGTTGTGATCTTTCTGTTTCTGGAAACCTTTGCTGCTCTACAAAGAAGACTTTACTTTGACCTCAGTAGCTCGAGGTTTTGTCTCTAGTTCCATTCTGTGTCATCTCATTCTTTCCTATGTAATATGTAAAATAAATCACCTCACATTAATTTCCATCTCTTCCATATTACCTTCCAAAGTACGTGTGCCCACACTGTTATTTTTTCATCCCTCCAAGTTGCCACACAGGCCTCTGGCATTTCTGACAATCTCAGTTTCAATTTCAGATTATTTTACAACAGTATCTTAAAATAACCCCAAAACATTGACTTGTTCTTCTTTATAGAAGTCATTTGAATTGTGGGTACTCTAGATAAATCTCTCCTGTGACAGAATATAAATATTAACAATTCTGAACCTGTAAAGGAAATATAACCATGCAGCTACTAGAACAGAACCGGGGATCAGGAAAGGCTTGATCTTAATTACTGGTGTTCAATACCCACAAAATCACCTAAAGATTATTCTTGTGACTTAGAAGAAAAGAAAAAAAAAAAAACACACCAAATTTTATTTAATATAAAAAGCAGCACTTTGGGGGGAGAATTATACACTAAAAAAAATAAATAAAGTGGACTGCAATGTCTTAAACTGCAGTTCACTGTGACCAATTAAGAAAATTAAATCTATCAAACAGGTTCAGATCAATTTCTTTAAAAATCAAAATCCCAGCATATGCTTAAAATCCATGCCCAGCTGTAGTGATTTGGCTACTCACTTTTGATATCAAAAAGACTTTGCTTTTCATCCCTAAAAGAAACCTTGTGTATATCAAACAAGAAAAGAATAGACACCTCTAAAATTTGACATTAAAAATTCACTGTTTATGAACACACTTTTATTACTTCTACCTGCAAATTTTAATCCTTAAAAACTCTCATTTTTCACTATATTAAGAAAATCTTACTTGCCTCAGGTCAGAATAGATAATTGGAAAAAAATAGATCTTGCTGTCTCTGCTTCATCACATCATATTTATGTTGTGTGATCATGTTTATTTTTTATGCTTCTTATATTTTTAGTACTTTAGAGACTACTATAAGATAAAGATTTCTTTAAAATTCATATTTTATACAAGAATCATAATCACTTTGAGTGTGCCATGGAAAATTTTTTTAATGATATATAGATAAATATCTCTCCAGAAAACAAACTATTCATCCCTCTTGAAACAGCTTCTAAAAATTAGCTATAAATCAAAAGACAGGATAATTGTGATCAGATTCATGCCCAGTATCCACATGAACACACAATTTAACATAAAAACATGTATTTCATTGTTTTATGAGAATAGTAGTGAGAAAAGAAGAAGTCAGAAAAACAAGAATAGGGTGTTTTTTCATATGTAACATTCATCTGTCTGTTTTTATTGTGTTATTTGCATATGTAGATAAAGGTCAAAGCCAATTCAAATTTTGGGCAAACTTGCAAACATTTAAAAAAAATATTACAGGACAGATGTAGGAAATATAATAGGACAGAAGGACTTTAAGCTTGCTAATATGTCACTGGGGAACATCACAAACTGTGCCATAGGATAGTTTGAGAGGTTAGGCCATGTATTGTTTCCCTTGATGTTATAGTATAATATAAGCCTTTTACAAAAGTACCTCTCAGCCATACTGAAACAAGTTGATCTGCATCTTTTCCAATACAGGAAATGTGAATTCTCCAAATAGCTTTTCAGTAGGTTGTTTTATTTGCAATTATATATTGTACTTCAGGAACTCCAACTTATCTCCCACTTCTGGACACTGCATTTCCTTTACCAACACTCAGGTTAAACAGAAGTCACTCAACTTTGATCATCCACAAATCATCTAATCAGATCAAGGGCTGACCAAAAAAAAAAACCAAAAAAAAACCCACCAAAACCAAACCAAACAAAACAGAAAAAACCACTCACCCCAAACCAACCAAAACCAAACCAGGAAAAGCTCCCAAAAAACCACACAGCGGACAGAGAATTGAATTCCATTGGGAAAACCTTGTTTGTCATCATCTGCTGCTGTTCTGCCCACTCTGATGGGTAATCATTTTGCACAGTTTCTTTCTCCAGCCATCTTTTGCCCTGTGGGAGAAATGACAGTGCTTTTCATCCGGTCTCCAAACTAGGAAAAAAACATGGTCAAATATTCACAACTGCCAACTTCAAAGCAATTTTTCCATGGCAACCATACCTCAAAAGCCTGGAGATGCAGAACTTGCCAATTAGCAACTCCAAAGGGGGCCATTAGCTCCTTCAAAAACATAACAGGACACTGTTTTTAATCACTTTTTGTTTCCAGCCTTACAGCAAGCACTTCATGAACACAAACCATGCAAGTGCGAGGCTGACTACTTAAAAAGAAGTTGATGTTGCATGAAAAGAACAACACACATCAAGCTATATTTTTTTTTTAATAAATAAAGAGCAATTATCCTCAGTAAATCATCGTTTCTAATTTATTTGTTGTTTAATTAAAGCGAGTGGTATTTTCTCATTATTGCCAGTGGTAAACCATGCATAACAGCCATGGAATTTTCAGTCAGTAGGAGTCCTTAGTTATTATTGTTGTTTGGGGATAAAAAAGTACTATAAAGCAAGGAGCATCTGCATGAATATGAACCTGTAGAATGGCCTGCCTAGCTGTTTAAGGCTTCTATTTATAAAGAGAGGACATACTGGAGAAAATAAAAATATGAGATTTGGAAAGTATAGAAATAGGTATTTGGCTCCTTAGCTTGTAAAATCTTTCTGACTCCATTGAAGTCTATGGAAAATTGTGTCATCATTACCATGAAGCCTAGATATATATTGATTTAAGATCATCCTATACATAAAAAGGGAAAACAGACTTTTTAATTAAAAAAACCCCAACTCCTCCTATATTTTCCCTAGCTCTTTTGAAGTAATTATTTCTTTATTCACATAACTGATGTGCCATGTCCTTTGGAGGTCACATGTATTTCACCAAGAAAGGTAAGAGAAACATGAACTTCACCTATTCATTTGAAAAGGATGTCATTTGTGAAGCCAAATTATGCCCATTACCATTAACACTGTATCACAGCTAACTAATTTATCACTTACCATTCTGTCATAAAACCCCAGTCTTGTGTTGCTGGACATGTTCATGTCACTTTGACATCTGGTGCAGTTGAGAGGGATAGCTGTACAGATTTTGAACATGTAACCAACTCAGGGACCTCTCCACACAGCAGAGAGATTTCTTCTTTGAGGCAAGATTGGAATGTTTTGGAAGAAATGAGGCACACAGGATGTTACATGAAACCTGCCTGAATGTCTCTCTCACGAGATATGTTGTGGTCAGGACATTGCAGTCTATAACTCTGTGAAGTGCCTGTGCTGTTACTGCCACATGAGCCTGGAAAAAGCAGCCCAGACTCCTTGACAAGAGCAGGAGAGATGGCAGGGCCAGCTGAGCAATCCTCTGAATAAAAACAGGAGTCTTGACAGGTCAGGACAGCAATGAGAGCAAAGTAAGATCGCCTTTAATTTAAAGATGATTTACACACACGCTCACTGTCGTCTGTCCAGTAAAGCCTAATGAACTCATAGCTGATTTGTCAGAAATGGTGCTAATTGAAGTTTCTAGTACTCCTGCTTGAATAATTCCAGTCTCTTAAAAAGAAGTTTGGTGGTTTTGAAATACTGAGGACCAAACCTAAATAAATAATGCTCTTTTTATTATCATCTCTAAGCAAGCTAGGGATTTTCATTGTGATCTCCTGTAAGATGTTATTCTGTTTGTATGTCCTTGTTTAGAGCCCATATTAAAATCAGCTCCATGCTTGTTGCTCACACACTTAGAAAAGCAGCTAATGAAATTTCATGGCACTCCATGTGGATAGACTGCGAATTTCCTCGTGTGTTCCCTATTAGCATTTAGCCTGGCTTCACAGAGGAAGAGATATCATTGCTAGTCCAGGCCACAGGAGTTTTTTTTAAATATATTTCTTATGGACAAAGCCTCATGGTGTGCCCTTTCTCCAAGCTGACATCTGGTGCTGGAGGCAACAGCTATGAGTAGGGAAGTGATGGAATCATAGCAACACACTGTCTGGACATTGACATATAGGGAAAAAAAAAGGAAACTTTTCTCTACTGAAGGTACAGAAAGTATTTGACTGCTACATGAATGCTTTTCACAGTGGCCTGGCTTAACTGCACTTTGTGTTAGTATTTTAATGGAGCCTGGTCCATATAAAAGCAGGATGAAGACTAACTTGAGAGAAAGGTAGAAATTGTCTCACAAAAGCTTCCTTTTAAATGAAGTTCTTAAGTCATGTGAGTTACTTGCCTCTGAGAGAAGAATAAAGAAATACTTAATGAAAGAGAAAAAATAGATCAATTACATTGTTCTTTTCTCTTCCTCTTCTTTTTATTTTGGTAAGCTCTTTCTTGAAGGACCAAGTTGAAAAAAGACAGCATAGTGAAATTTTTAAACAGAAAAAAATCCTATGTCAACACTTTGACACATATGTTTTTAAAAGCAGCAGTCATGGAAAGAAAGTAACAACTCCTTGCAAAATCAACAACGACAAATTAATAAAAGATAGAAACTTTCTCTTTTTTTTTTTT
>VWYP01015980.1:313233-376329 GCA_013400435.1 Pycnonotus jocosus | reverse complement strand
TGGTTGGTGAAGATAAATGGCAAGAAGTCATGCGGGGAAAAAACCTCCATTTTTCAATGAGAGACTTAAAAGAAGGACAAGAATACACTTTTAGAGTGAGGGCCCAAAATGATGCTGGATATGGAACTCCATCAGAGATCACAATTGTAGCAAGAGATGATGTTGGTAAGAAGCAAAATCATTAATTCAATGCTTTACTTACCCAAATTATATTTTATGCATATTATCATTACCATGTATACATAGAAATAAGACACCTTTAAAACAGCATCTTAATTTTACCACAGAGTTTATGCATAGTGGAATAACTGGTTTCCTTCATTTTTTTACAGCGGCACCTGAACTTGACTTAAGAGATCTTCCTGATTTGTGCTATACAGCTAAAGAGGGTAGCAATTTCCGTCTTAAAATCCCAATGAAAGGCAAGCCTGTCCCAACCGTAACTTGGAAGAAGGATGAGGACCAGGCAATTACTGAGAGTGGAAGAGTTGCATTTGAATCTACAGCAGTTAACACCACTCTTGTAGTACATGACTGCCAGAAAGCTGATGCAGGAAAATACACAATAACTCTGAAGAATGTTGCTGGCAGCAAGGAAGGCACTATTTTTGTGAAAGTTGTTGGCAAACCTGGCATACCAACAGGTCCAGTGAAATTCGAAGAAGTCACAGCTGATGCCATAACCTTAAAATGGGGCCCTCCAAAAGATGATGGTGGTTCAGAAATCACTAACTATGTTCTAGAGAAGAGAGATAATGTAAACAACAAGTGGGTGACTTGTGCTTCAGCAGTCCAGAAAACCACGTTTAGAGTTACGAGACTTCATGAAGGAAATGAATATACGTTCAGGATCAGGGCTGAAAATAAATATGGAGTAGGGGAAGGTCTTAAATCAGAGCCTGTAATTGCAAAACATCCATTTGGTAAGTATCTGTTATAATTTTTGAAATCTAAAAAATTTGTTTTAGAAGTGATAACAATTTGTAACATTATTGCATTTTGTCAATATTGTTTAGATGTCCCAGATGCTCCTCCACCTCCCACTATTGTTGCTGTTCGGCATGAGTCTGTAGCTCTAACTTGGACTGATCCCAGAAGAAATGGAGGTTCACCAATCACAGGTACATTCCCCCCAAACCTCCCTAGTATTTCAGTTCTTAATAGTTCTTTCTCTCTGTGAAAAGGTAAGATAAAAGTAACAGGTGTTTGTGCACTAAATTGAGAGACTGATTAATTGACTGATCTCGCTGGTTTACTTCCTATTCAAAAAATAAGTAACTCAAATGTTGGGAAAATACTAACTGAGAATCTTTGCTCAGGGCCAAAATATGTAAAGAAACCCAAAGTCACCTGTATGTGACAATACTTGGGTTTACAAAATTAGCAATTTGCATTTACAAACACCTCCTTACATACATTCGTCATGCATGTCCACATCCATTTCTTAACCTGGTTTTCAGTGCTCCTCTTGCACAATGCATATGCAATGTGCAATGTGAGCAGTATGATGTTTCACAATGCTGTGAGGAATTAAGATTTCTAGAAACCCCCCTATATTTTCATGTCATCATTTATCTTCTAGGTTATCACATTGAAGTTAAAGAAAGAAATAGTCTTCTGTGGAAGAGAGCAAATACAACGCCAATAAGAATGAAAGATTTCAGAGTGACAGGGTTAACTGAAGGTCTGGAATATGAATTCAGAGTAATGGCAATCAATATGGCTGGAGTAGGTAAACCAAGTCTTCCATCTGAACCAGTTGTGGCACTTGATCCTATTGGTAAGTCATCAGGAGAATAAAAAGGAAAATTCTGAAATTTGAAATAGCTTTTGTTTGACTACTATTTATTATTTTCCCTTCTAGATCCTCCTGGGAAACCTGAAGTTATCAATGTAACCAGGAACTCAGTAACACTCATTTGGACAGAACCAAAATATGATGGCGGACACAAATTAACTGGCTATATTGTTGAAAAGCGTGATTTACCCAAAAAGACTTGGATGAAAGCTAATCACGTGAATGTTCCAGACTGTGCATTTACTGTAACTGACCTTACTGAAGGCTGCAAATATGAATTCAGAATTAGAGCAAAGAACACTGCTGGAGCTATCAGTCCTCCATCTGAATCCACAGGAACTATAATCTGCAAGGATGAGTATGGTATGTAGATGGCATTGAAAATGTAGAATTTTATTTGAATAATTATTATCAGATCTCTTTTGTTTCTTATCCCTGTGTTCTTGTAACAATCAGTGTTTTTTGTCTTTGTTTTGACAGAGGCACCAAGCATTGTTCTGGATCCTACTTTGAAGGAAGGTTTAACAGTGAAAGCAGGGGAAACCATTACACTGTCTGCTATTAGTATTCGTGGCAAACCACCTCCAACTTCAGCATGGTCAAAAGCTGGAAAAGATTTTAGACCCTCAGAGCTTGTGCACATTGAAACCAAACCAACTTCTTCTACTCTAAGCATCAAATATGCAGCCAGAAAAGATTCTGGGGAATACACAATCACTGCAACCAATCCTTTCGGCACTAAGCAGGAGACTGTACATGTGAAAGTTTTAGATATTCCAGGACCTCCAGGGCCCATTGAGATTAGCAATGTTTCAGCAGAAAAAGCAACTCTTACATGGACACCTCCTGCAGAAGATGGTGGATCTCCAGTAAAATCATATGTTCTTGAAAAGAGAGAAACTAGTCGACTGCTCTGGACATTGGTTGCAGAAAACATTGAGAGCTGTAGGCATGTTGTTAGCAAGCTCATTCAAGGAAATGAATATGTTTTCCGTGTCTCAGCAGTAAATCAGTATGGCAAGGGAGAACCAGTACAATCAGAACCAGTTAAAATGGTGGATAGATTTGGTAAGTAGAACAAGCTAAGAGATTCCAGTGTGGTTTTATTAATTTTACCAATTTCTAAAGACTTGATTATTTTATTAACGATGTTTTTTTCTTCCTGAACAGGTCCTCCAGGCCCTCCTGGAAAACCAGAAGTAACAAATGTGACTAAAAATACTGTCACAGTTACCTGGAAAAGGCCAGTTGATGATGGTGGAAGTGAAATCACAGGTTACCATGTGGAGCGGAGAGAAAAGAAAGGTTTAAGATGGGTGAGAGCAACAAAGAAACCAGTTTCAGATCTTAGATGCAAAGTAACTGGTCTTCTGGAAGGAAACGAATATGAATTCCGTGTCAGTGCAGAAAATAGAGCTGGAGTTGGACCACCAAGTGATACTTCAAACTCAGTCCTTTGCAAAGATGTTGCATGTTAGTATCATGCTCTTTCTTTTGGGGGGTGGATGGGATGGGTACGGAGCACATTCAGAGAGTATAAGAATGGCTTCTTCTGTGATGTAATGTTTTATCTTTTATTTGCTTTTTAGACCCACCAGGTCCACCTGCAAACCCAAGAGTGACTGATACCACAAAGACAAGTGCATCTTTAGCCTGGAACAAGCCTCACTATGATGGTGGTCTTGAAATCACTGGCTATATAGTAGAGCATCAAAAAGAAGGAGAAGATGAATGGGTGAAAGACACAATAGGGACTGCTTTAAGAATCACTCAGTTTGTTGTAGCTCATCTGCAGACCGGGGCCAAGTATAATTTCCGAATCTCTGCCATGAATGCTGCAGGTGTCGGTGAACCAACAATAATTCCAAGTGTGGAAATCACTGACCGAGAAGAGATTCCTGACTTTGAACTGGATGCTGAGCTAAGAAGAACACTTGTTGTTAGAGCTGGATTAACCATTCGGATTTTTGTACCCATTAAAGGACGTCCAACTCCAGAAGTTACATGGACAAAAGATGATGTTTCACTCAAAGGACGTGCCAGTATTGAAAATACCGACTCTTTTACTCTCTTGATTGTCACAGAGTGCACCAGATATGATGCAGGAAAATATGTAATGACTCTTGAAAACGCTGCTGGTAAGAAGACTGGCTTTGTAAATGTGAAAGTCTTGGATACACCAGGTCCACCAATAAACCTTAAACCTAGAGAAATAACCAAAGACAGCATCACCCTCCAATGGGATATGCCTCTGGTAGATGGAGGTTCACGTATAACAAACTATATTGTTGAGAAACGTGAATCAACTCGGAAGGCATATTCAACAGTCACAACCAACTGTCAGAAGTGTTCCTTCAAGATTCCTAATTTGGCTGAGGGCTGTGAATACTATTTCAGAGTACTGGCTGAAAATGAGTATGGTATTGGTGAACCAGCTGAAACTACAGAACCAGTAAAAGCTTCTGAGGCCCCATCCCCACCTGAGAGCCTTAATATTATGGATGTAACACGGAACTCTGTTAGCCTAGCTTGGCCAAAACCAGAACACGATGGTGGCAGCAAGATCACTGGGTATGTAATTGAAGCACAGAGAAAAGGAACCAACCAGTGGGCACACATCACCACTGTAAAAACACTGGACTGTGTAGTAAAGAATCTAACTGAAAATGAAGAGTATACTTTCCAGGTTATGGCAGTTAACAGTGCTGGAAGAAGTGCCCCAAGGGAAAGCAGACCAGTTATTATCAAGGAGCAAACAATGCTACCAGAGTTTGACCTCCGTGCTATTTACCAGAAAACAGTCATTGCCAAAGCTGGTGACAATATCAAGATTGAAATCCCTGTACTTGGTCGTCCAAGGCCTACTGTGACTTGGAAGAAGGAAGACCAGATACTTAAGCAAACACAAAGGGTAAATTATGAAAACACAGCAACTGCAACCATACTGACCATCAATGAATGTATTAGAAGTGATAGTGGTCAGTATCCACTGTCAGCTAAAAATATTGTTGGAGAAGTTAGTGAAGTGATCACAGTTCAGGTTCATGACATACCTGGACCACCTACTGGACCAATCAAATTTGAAGAAATTTCATGCGATTTCCTAACATTCTCATGGGAGCCTCCTTTGAATGATGGTGGTGTACCAATAAGTAACTACGTTGTTGAAATGCGTCAGACTGACAGTACCACATGGACTGAATTGGCAACTACAGTGATACGTACTACATTTAAAGCCACTCGTCTTACCACTGGAGTTGAGTATCAGTTCCGTGTTAAAGCTCAAAACAGATATGGAGTTGGCCCAGCCATTACTTCAGAGTCTGTAGTTGCTAACTACCCATTTAAGGTCCCTGGGCCTCCTGGCACTCCTCAGGTGATTGCAGTCACCAAAGAAAGCATGACCATTAGCTGGAATGAGCCAGTTACTGATGGTGGAAGCCCAATACTGGGATATCATATTGAAAGAAAAGAGCGAAACAGCATTGTTTGGCAGACTGTAAGTAAAATGTTGGTGTCAGGAAACATCTTTAAATCATCTGGACTTACCGATGGCATTGCGTATGAATTTCGTGTTATAGCAGAAAATCTGGCTGGGAAGAGTAAGCCAAGCAAGCCTTCTGAGCCTGTGTTTGCCCTCGACCCAATAGATCCGCCTGGTAAGCCGATACCTCTGAACATCACAAGACATGCAGTTACACTGAAGTGGGCTAAACCAGAATATAATGGAGGTTTTAAGATCACTGGCTACACTGTTGAAAAAAGAGACCTTCCTAATGGCCGTTGGCTGAAGGCTAACTTCAGCAATATACTAGAGACTGAATTCACTGTAAGTGGTTTGACAGAAGATGCTGCCTATGAATTCCGTGTCATTGCTAGGAATGCTGGTGGAGCTGTTAGTCAGCCCTCAGAGCCATCAGATGCAATCACTTGTAGAGATGATATTGAAGCACCAAGGATAAAGGTGGATGCTAAATACAAGGACACCATAGTGCTGAAAGCAGGTGAAGTTTTCAGACTTGAGGCTGATGTCTCAGGTCGCCCTCCACCAACTATGACATGGACAAAGGGAGAAAAAGAACTTGAAGACACAGCAAAATTAGAAATAAAAATAGCAGATTTCTCTACCAATCTGGTCAACAAAGATTCCTCAAGAAGAGATGGTGGTGCTTATACGCTTACTGCAACAAACCCCGGTGGCTTTGCCAAGCACATCTTCAATGTTAAAGTTCTTGATAGACCAGGTCCCCCAGAAGGGCCTTTGGCTATATCTGAAGTCACTGCAGAAAAATGTGTGCTGTCATGGCTACCCCCACTGGATGATGGAGGAGCGAAGATTGACCATTATGTGGTTGAAAAACGTGAAACAAGTAGATTGGCATGGACATCTGTAGGCACAGAAGTTCCAGTGACTAAACTGAAGGTTACTAAACTGTTGAAGGGCAATGAGTATGTGTTCCGAGTTATGGCTGTTAACAAATATGGAGTTGGTGAGCCTCTGGAATCAGAGCCCATTCTTGCAGTTAATCCATATGTTCCACCTGATCCACCTAAAACACCTGAAGTTACAGCAATTACAAAGGATTCTATGGTCGTCTGTTGGGGCCATCCTGATTCTGATGGTGGGAGCCCAATAACTAACTATATTGTGGAACGTCGAGACAAGACTGGTCTACGGTGGGTGAAATGTAACAAAAGGGTTGTTACTGACTTACGTTATAAAGTGTCTGGACTGACAGAAGGCCATGAATATGAATACAGGGTCATGGCGGAAAATGCTGCTGGTGTCAGTCAGCCAAGCCCAACCAGTCCATTCTATAAAGCCTGTGATACTGTGTTTAAGCCTGGCCCCCCAGGTAATCCTCGTGTTTTGGATAGCAGCAAGTCCTCTATTACAATAGCATGGAACAAACCAATATATGATGGTGGTTCAGAAATCACAGGTTACATGGTTGAGATTGCACTACCTGAAGAAGATGAGTGGAAGATTGTTACTCCACCAATGGGTCTAAAGGCCACTTCTTTTACCATCACTGACTTGAAGGAGAATCAAGAGTATAAAATACGGATATATGCTATGAACTCTGAAGGTCTTGGGGAACCTGCTCTTGTTCCTGGCACTCCAAAAGCTGAAGAAAGAATGCTACCCCCAGAGATTGAACTTGATGCAGAACTACGTAAAGTTGTAACTATTAGAGCTTGCTGTACTCTGAGACTCTTTGTCCCTATTAAAGGAAGACCAGCACCTGAAGTAAAATGGACAAGAGAACATGGGGAATCTTTGGATAGAGCAAGCATTGAATCAACAAGCTCTTATACTTTACTTATTGTTGAAAATGTAAATAGATTTGATAGTGGCAAATACATACTGACAATTGAGAACAGCTCAGGTAGTAAGACAGCATTTGTGAATGTCAGAGTTCTTGATACTCCAGGGGCACCTCAAGATTTGAAAATAAAGGAAGTTACAAAATCTTCAGTTACACTTACATGGGAGCCTCCTCTCATAGATGGTGGCTCTAAAATAAAAAATTACATCGTTGAAAAGCGTGAATCAACAAGAAAAGCTTATTCAACTGTTAATGCCAACTGCCACAAGACCAGCTGGAAAGTTGATTCCCTGCAAGAAGGCTGCAACTACTACTTCAGAGTTCTAGCTGAAAATGAGTATGGAATAGGCCTTCCAGTTGAAACTTCAGAATCCATAAAAGTATCAGAAAGGCCACTTCCACCAGGGAAAATAACTTTGTTGGATGTGACAAGAAATAGTGTAACCTTATCTTGGGAAAAACCTGAACATGATGGTGGTAGCAGAATTCTGGGCTATATTGTAGAAATGCAAAGCAAAGGCAGTGAAAAGTGGTCAACCTGTGCTACAGTAAAAGTTACTGAAGCCACCATCACAGGATTGATCCAAGGTGAAGAATACACCTTCCGTGTTTCAGCTCAGAATGAGAAAGGTATCAGTGATCCTCGCCAGCTGGGTATACCAGTAGTTGCAAAAGATCTTGTGATCCCACCAGCTTTCAAACTACTGTTTACCACTTTCAGTGTTCTAGCAGGAGAAGACTTAAAGGTTGATGTTCCTTTTGTTGGCCGACCCAAACCAGCAGTGTCCTGGCATAAAGACAATGTGGCATTGAAGCAGACTACAAGAGTAAATGCGGAAAGCTCGGAAAACAACACTCTGTTAACAATAAAAGAAGCATGCAGAGAAGATGTGGGAACATATTTAGTTAAACTTACAAACTCT
The DNA here is from genome assembly GCA_013400435.1 of Pycnonotus jocosus. Taxonomy (NCBI): domain Eukaryota; kingdom Metazoa; phylum Chordata; class Aves; order Passeriformes; family Pycnonotidae; genus Pycnonotus; species Pycnonotus jocosus. Next base: position 368,278 of record VWYP01015980.1, on the reverse strand, counting down.
GCTGGTGAAGCAACTGAGACGCTAAATATTGTTGTCCTTGACAAACCAGGACCTCCAACTGGACCAGTAAAAGTTGATGAAGTAACAGCAGATAGTATTACCATTTCCTGGGAACCACCCAAGTATGATGGCGGTAGCTCTATCAATAATTACATTGTAGAAAGAAGAGACACTTCCACCACAGCTTGGCACATTGTGTCAGCTACTGTTGCAAGAACAACTATAAAAGCATGTCGTTTAAAGACTGGCTGTGAATATCAGTTCAGAATCGCAGCTGAGAACAGATATGGCAAGAGTACGTATCTCACCTCAGAGTCAATAATAGCCCAATACCCATTTAAAGTTCCTGGTCCACCTGGAACTCCTTTTGTAACAAATGTCTCAAAAGACAGCATGGTGGTACAATGGCATGAGCCAGTCAATGATGGTGGTAGCAGGATCATTGGTTATCACTTGGAGCGCAAAGAAAGAAACAGCATTCTGTGGGCTAAACTAAATAAAACACCTCTTCCAGATACCAAATTTAAGACAACTGGCCTTGAGGAAGGCCTTGAGTATGAATTCAGAGTCTATGCAGAAAACATAGTAGGAATTGGAAAGGCAAGTAGAGCATCTGAATGCTATACTGCACGTGACCCATGTGACCCTCCAGGTCGTCCAGAACCTATAATTGTCACAAGAAGCTCAGTAACGCTCCAGTGGAAGAAACCTATATATGATGGTGGAAGTAAAATCACAGGTTATGTTGTTGAAAAGAAGGAATTACCTGATGGCCGTTGGATGAAAGCAAGCTTTACCAATGTCATTGATACTCAGTTTGAAGTAACTGGTCTAGTCGAAAACCAGAGATACGAGTTTCGCGTGATAGCACGAAATGCTGCAGGTGTCTTCAGTGAACCATCTGAGAGCTCAGGGGCAATTACAGCAAGAGATGAAGTAGAACCACCTCAAATAAGTATGGATCCAAAATTCAGAGACACTATTGTAGTGAATGCTGGTGAGTCATTCAAGCTTGATGCTGATGTTCACGGCAAACCAATACCTTCCATTCAGTGGTTGAAAGGTGATCGTGAGCTGACAAGCACCGCTCATATGGAAATAAAAACTACTGATTTTGCAACAAGCCTCAGTGTGAAGGAAGCCACTAGAATTGACAGTGGGCAGTATGTACTACTGGCAAAGAATGTTGCAGGAGAAAAGAAGGTTCCTGTTAATGTCAAAGTTCTTGATAGACCTGGGCCTCCAGAAGGACCTGTTGAGTTTACAGGTGTTACAGCTGAAAAATGCACACTGTCATGGAAACCTCCACTACAAGACGGTGGTAGCGATATTTCACATTATGTTGTAGAAAAAAGGGAAACCAGTCGCTTGGTGTGGACTGTTGTTGACTCAAATGTGCAAACCCTGAATTGCAAAGTTACAAAACTTCTCGAAGGAAATGAGTATGTTTTCCGCATCATGGCAGTAAATAAATACGGTGTTGGTGAACCTCTTGAATCTGACCCAGTACTCGCAAAGAATCCATTTGTGGTGCCACTTCCTCCAAAGGCTCCAGAAGTCACAGCAGTTACCAAGGATTCTATGATAGTTGTATGGGAAAGACCAGCCTCAGACGGTGGCAGTGAAATCCTCGGCTACGTCCTTGAAAAGCGAGATAAGGAAGGTATTCGCTGGACAAGATGTAACAAACGCCTGATAAGTGAACTGCGATACAGAGTGACTGGTCTTATAGAAAATCATGATTATGAGTACAGAGTTTCAGCTGAAAATGCTGCTGGTCTTAGTGAACCAAGTCCACCTTCTACTTACTACAAAGCATGTGATCCTATTTACAAGCCAGGTCCACCCAATAATCCTAAAGTTACGGATGTTACAAGATCTTCAGTTTTTCTTTCATGGGGTAAACCTATATATGATGGTGGCTCTGAAATTCAAGGATACATTGTGGAAAAATGTGATGTCAGTGATGGTGAATGGGCAATTTGTACCCCTCCAACTGGAATTAAGAATACTCACATGGAAGTAGAAAAATTAGTGGAAAAACACGAATACAAATTCCGCATATGTGCAGTTAATAAAGCAGGAGTTGGAGAGCATGCAGATGTTCCTGGTTCTGTCATTGTAGAAGAGAAGATGGAGGCACCAGACCTTGACCTTGACATGGAATTAAGGAAGATTGTAAATGTGAGAGCAGGAGGTTCCTTAAGACTGTTTGTTCCCATCAGAGGTCGGCCAACACCTGAAGTAAAATGGGGTAAAGTGGATGGTGACATCAGAGAAGCAGCTATTATTGATACCACTAGTAGCTTTACTTCCCTTGTTCTAGATAATGTTAACAGATTTGATAGCGGAAAGTATACTCTGACCTTGGAAAACAGCAGTGGAACAAAGTCTGCCTTTGTCAGTGTAAGAGTACTGGATACCCCAAGTGCACCTGTTAATTTAAAAATCAGAGAGATCACTAAAGATTCTGTTTCACTTTCATGGGAGCCTCCTCTTTTGGATGGTGGAGCAAAAATAAAGAATTTCATTATTGAAAAGCGTGAAGCAACAAGAAAGGCGTATGCAGCTGTTGTAACAAACTGCCACAAGACTTCATGGAAAGTAGATCAACTTCAGGAGGGCTGCTATTACTTCTTCAGAATCTCTGCTGAGAATGAATATGGAATTGGCCTCCCTGCAGAGACAAGTGACCCGATTAAAGTTGCTGAAGTTCCACAGCCTCCTGGGAAAATAACAGTGGATGATGTCACAAGAAATAGTGTCTCACTAAGCTGGGCAAAACCTGAACATGATGGTGGTAGCAAAATCATACAGTATATTGTTGAAATGCAAGCAAAAGGTAGTGAGAAGTGGTCAGAGTGTGCTCGTGTTAAAACACTTGAAGCAGTTGTTACTAATCTAACTCAAGGGGAAGAATATCTTTTTAGAGTAATGGCTGTAAATGAAAAGGGAAAGAGTGATCCTAGAGCACTTGCGGTTCCAATAGTTGCCAAAGACCTGGTGATTGAACCTGATGTAAGACCTGCCTTCCACAGTTACAGTGTTCAAGTGGGACAGGACCTAAAAGTAGAAATACCAATTGCAGGTCGACCTAAACCAACTGTTACATGGGTTAAAGATGGCCAGCCATTAAGACAGACAACAAGAATCAATGTTAGTGATTCAACTGATCTCACTATATTGAACATTAAAGAAACTAGCAAAGAAGACAGTGGTACTTATGAAATTACTGTGGCTAATGTTGTTGGGCAAAAGTCTGCCTCCGTTGAAATTATTACTCTAGACAAACCTGACCCTCCAGCTGGACCTGTGAAGTTTGATGAAATAAGTGCAGAAAGTATTACCCTGTCATGGAATCCCCCAGTGTACACAGGCGGCTGCCAAATCACCAACTATGTTGTTCACAAGAGAGATACAACGACCACTGTATGGGAAACAGTTTCCGCTACTGTTGCAAGAACTACACTGAAGGTGACTAAACTGAAAACTGGTTCAGAATACCAGTTCAGAATATTTGCTGAGAACAGGTATGGGCAGAGTTTTGCATTGGAATCTGCACCAGTTGTAGCACAGTATCCCTACAAGGAACCAGGACCTCCTGGCACACCATTTGTGACAACAGTTACAAAAGACTCCATGGTTGTACAGTGGCATGAACCAGTAAATGATGGTGGCAGTAAAGTGTTGGGCTACCATCTTGAGAGAAAGGAGAAAAACAGCATTTTATGGACTAAAGTAAACAAGACTATTATTCAGGACACAAGTTTTAAGACAAATAACCTTGAAGAAGGAATTGAATATGAGTTTAGAGTTTCTGCAGAAAATATTGTTGGTGTAGGCAGAACAAGTAAAGTTTCTGAGTGCTATGTAGCTCGTGATCCATGTGATCCTCCAGGTCGCCCAGAAGCTATAATAATAAAAAGAAGCTCTATTACTCTACAGTGGACCAAACCAGAATATGATGGTGGAAGTAAGGTTACTGGTTATATCGTAGAGAAACGTGACTTACCAGATGGTCGTTGGATGAAAGCGAGCTTCACAAATATCATTGAAACTCAGTTCACTGTAACAGGACTTACGGAAGACCAAAGATATGAATTTAGAGTAATTGCAAAGAATGCTGCAGGTGCAATAAGCAAACCTTCTGACAGTACAGGACCAATAACAGCAAGGGATGAAGTTGAACTTCCTCGAATTTCAATGGATCCAAAGTACAAAGACACTATTGTTGTAAATGCTGGCGAAACATTCAGACTTGAGGCCGATGTTCATGGAAAACCACTACCAATCATTAAGTGGTACAAAGGAGATAAAGAGCTTGAGGACACTGCTAGATGTGAAATAAAGAACACAGATTTCAGTGCATTAATAATTGTAAAAGATGCTATTAGAGTTGATGGTGGACAGTACATTCTAGAAGCCTCTAATGTTGCAGGAACAAAGACAGTAACAGTAAACGTAAAAGTCTTGGACAGGCCCGGACCTCCAGAGGGCCCAGTCCAAGTGACAGGAGTTACAGCTGAAAAATGTGCACTGGCATGGGGTCCTCCACTTCATGATGGTGGCAGTGATATTTCTCATTACATTGTAGAGAAGAGAGAAACTAGCCGCCTGGCATGGACTGTAGTTGCTTCAGAAGTTCTGCCTACAATGCTGAAAGTAACAAAACTCTTGGAAGGAAATGAATACGTCTTCCGTATCATGGCAGTTAACAAATACGGGGTTGGTGAGCCATTAGAATCTGTGCCAGTAATGATGAGAAATCCATTTGTGGTTCCTGGACCACCAAAAGCCTTGGAAATTACCAACATCACCAAGGATTCTATGACTGTCTGCTGGACCCGGCCAGATAGTGATGGAGGTAGCGAAATCATAGGTTACATTGTAGAGAAGAGAGACCGAGCAGGCATCAGATGGATTAAATGCAATAAACGCCGCATTACAGATTTGCGATTAAGAGTTACAGGTTTGACAGAGGATCATGAATATGAATTCAGAGTTTCTGCTGAAAATGCTGCTGGAGTTGGTGAACCAAGCCAAGTTTCTCCCTACTTCAAAGCTTGTGACCCGATGTTCAAGCCTGGCCCACCTACAAATGCCCATGTTGTGGATACCACCAAAAGTTCAGTTATACTTGGTTGGAGTAAACCTATTTATGATGGTGGTTGTGAAATCCAGGGATACCTTGTAGAAATCTGTAAAGCAGATGAAGATGAATGGTCACTTGTTACTCCACAGACAGGTATACGTGCCACTCGATTTGAGATCAAAAAGCTTACTGAACATCAAGAATACAAACTACGAGTGTGTGCTCTCAACAAGATTGGTGTGGGAGAGGCTGCATCAGTTCCTGGTACTATTAAACCAGAAGACAAACTTGAAGCTCCAGAACTTGATATTGATTCAGAGTTAAGGAAAGGGATAGTGGTTAGAGCTGGTGGGTCAGCTAGGATTCACATACCGTTCAGGGGACGACCAACACCTGACATCACATGGTCCCGAGAAGAAGGTGAATTCTCAGAAAGAGTTCAGATTGATAAAGGCATAAACTACACACAACTTTCAATTGACAACTGTGATAGAAATGATGCTGGAAAATATATTCTTAAGCTAGAGAACAGCAGTGGTTCTAAATCTGCATTTGTTACAGTGAAAGTCTTAGACACGCCAGGACCCCCACAAAACTTAGTTGTAAAGGATATAAAGAAGGATTCTGCTGTATTATCTTGGGAGCCACCAATTATTGATGGTGGTGCAAAGGTAAAGAACTATGTGATAGACAAGCGTGAGTCAACCAGGAAGGCATTTGCAAATGTAAGTGCTAAGTGTGGCAAGACAAGTTTTAAAGTTGAAAATCTTACAGAAGGAGCAATTTATTACTTCAGAGTTATGGCTGAAAATGAATATGGAATTGGTGTTCCAGTTGAAACTAGGGATGCTGTCAAAGCCTCAGAGCCACCTCTGCCTCCTGGGAAAGTAACACTCACTGATGTGACTCAGAGAAGTGCATCACTTACGTGGGAAAAACCTGAACATGATGGAGGTAGCAGAATTTTGGGATACCTTGTTGAAATGTTGCCTAAAGGAACAGAAAAATGGAGTGTTGTTAGTGAGACCAAAACATGTAATGCCGAGGTGTCTGGTTTGAGTCCAGGACAGGAATATCAATTCCGTGTGATTGCCTACAATGAAAAAGGCAAAAGTGATCCCAGAGCACTTGGAATTCCTGTGATAGCTAAAGACTTGACTATTGAGCCAAGTTTCAAACTGATGTTTAATACATATAGTGTACAAGCTGGAGAAGATCTGAAGGTAGAAGTACCATTTATAGGTAGACCCAAACCTACGATTACTTGGATGAAAGATGAGCAGCCACTGAAACAGACAACCAGATTAAATATTCAGAATACGACAACATCAACTATTTTGCATATTAAAGAAAGCAACAGGGAAGACTTTGGTAAATATACAGTAACAGCAACAAATGCAGCAGGTACAGCAACAGAGCACCTGAGCATCATTGTACTAGAAAAGCCTGGCCCACCACGAGGACCTGTCCGCTTTGACGAAATTAGTGCGGACTTTGTTGTTTTATCATGGGATCCACCTGATTATACTGGTGGCTGCCAGATAAGCAACTATATAGTAGAAAAGCGTGACACAAGCACTACCACATGGAACATCGTGTCAGCAACAGTTGCAAGAACAACCATCAAAGCAACAAAGCTTAAAACAGGTTCTGAATACCAGTTCAGGATTTCTGCTGAAAATAGATATGGAAAAAGCTCTCCTTTGGCTTCTAAATCAGTTGTTGTGCAATACCCCTACAAGGTGCCTGGACCACCTGGAACCCCATTTGTTACAGCAGCTTCCAAGGACCATATGATCGTACAATGGCATGAACCCGTTAATGATGGAGGAAGCAAAATTCTTGGCTACCATCTTGAGCGTAAAGATAAGAACAGCATTCTTTGGACAAAACAGAACAAGTCGCTTATTGTGGACACCAAATATAAAACAGATGGCCTTGAAGAAGGTCTTGAATATGAGTTCAGAGTTTCTGCTGAAAACATTGTTGGCATTGGCAAAGTCAGCAAAGTATCAGAACTGTATGTTGCCCGAGATCCTTGTGACCCACCTGGCCGCCCAGAGGCCATTGTTGTAACAAGAAGTAATATAACACTGAAGTGGAAAAAGCCAGAATATGATGGTGGAAGCAAAATAACTGGTTATATTGTAGAAAAGAAAGAACTGCCAGATGGTCGCTGGATGAAAGCTAGCTTTACAAATGTGTTGGAAACAGAATTTACAGTAAGTGGTCTTGTTGAAAACCAACGATATGAGTTCAGAGTAATTGCAAGAAATGCAGCAGGTTGCTTGAGCGAACCATCTGAAAGTACAGGACCTATTACTGCCAGAGATGAAATTGAAGCACCGGGAGCTTCACTGGATCCTAAATACAGAGATGTCATTGTTGTTCATGCTGGAGAAACCTTTGTTCTTGAAGCTGATATCCATGGCAAACCTATTCCTGACGTTACTTGGTCAAAAGATGGTAAAGACCTTGAAGAAACAACTGCAAGAATGGAAATTAAATCTACCATTGAGAAAACAATTCTCACTGTCAAAGACTGTATAAGAGTAGATGGAGGCCACTATACACTTAACCTCAAAAATGTTGGTGGCACCAAATCTATACCAATCACTGTAAAAGTGCTTGACAGACCAGGACCTCCAGAAGGACCTTTGAATGTCACGGGTGTCACTGCAGAGAAATGCTACTTGTCGTGGTCTCCACCTTCGCATGATGGTGGTTCTAGTATCTCACATTATATCATTGAGAAGAGAGAGACAAGTAGGCTTTCATGGACGCAAGTGGCAACAGACGTGCAGGCTCTTAATCACAAAGTAACCAAACTCCTTCCTGGAAATGAATACATTTTCCGTATAATGGCAGTGAATAAATACGGAATTGGAGAGCCCTTGGAATCTGAACCAGTTGTGGCTCGTAATCCATACAAACCCCCTGGTCCTCCTTCCACACCTGAAGTTTCAGCAATCACAAAAGATTCTATGGTGGTAACGTGGGGTCGCCCAGAAGACAATGGGGGAGCTGAAATTGAAGGTTACATCCTTGAAAAACGAGACAAAGATGGTATCCGGTGGACCAAATGCAATAAGAAAAGGCTGACAGACTTGCGATTCAGAGTAACAGGCCTAACTGATGGGCATTTCTATGAATTTAGAGTGTCTGCTGAAAATGCTGCAGGGGTAGGGGAACCCAGTGAGCCATCCATTTTCTATCGTGCTTGTGATATATTATATCCACCAGGTCCACCTAGCAATCCAAAGGTTACAGATACTTCCAGGTCATCAGTTTCCCTTGCCTGGAGTAAGCCCATTTATGATGGTGGTGCTCCTGTTAAAGGATATGTAGTAGAAGTAAAAGAAGCTGCTGCTGATGAATGGACTACCTGCACCCCACCAACAGGCTTACAGGCAAAACAGTTCACCGTAACAAAACTAAAAGAGAACCAGGAGTATAACTTCCGCATCTGTGCCATCAACTCAGAAGGAGTAGGAGAACCTGCGACTATACCTGGTGCAGTCTTAGCAGAGGACAAGATTGAACCTCCTGAAATTGAACTTGATGCAGATCTCAGAAAAGTAGTCACTGTACGTGCTAGTGGTACTTTACGCCTGTTTGTCACCATCAAAGGAAGACCAGAACCTGAAGTTAAATGGGAGAAAGCAGAAGGAACAATAAGTGAGCGAGCTCAGATTGAAGTCACCAGTTCCTACACAATGTTGGTCATTGACAATGTCAATAGATTTGATAGTGGTAGATACAATCTCACTTTAGAGAACAACAGTGGCAAAAAGTCAGCTTTTGTTAATGTCAGAGTGCTTGATACACCTAGTGCACCTCTAAACCTGACAATCAGAGAAGTGAAAAAAGATTTTGTAACTTTAGCCTGGGAAGCACCACTTATTGATGGCGGAGCTAAAATTACCAACTATGTAGTTGAAAAGCGAGAATCCACGAGAAAGGCATATGCCACAGTTACAAGCAACTGTACTAAGAATTCCTTCAAGGTTACCCAGTTACAAGAAGGATGTAGTTATTACTTCCGTGTTCTAGCTGTAAATGAATATGGGGCTGGTTTACCAGCAGAAACTGCTGATCCAGTTAAGGTGTCTGAACCACCTTCTCCACCTTCAAAGGTCATTCTTGTTGATGTGACTCGCAATTCTGCATCAATTAAATGGGAAAAGCCAGAGAGTGATGGTGGTAGTAAAATTACTGGTTATATAGTAGAAATGCAGACTAAAGGAAGTGTAAAATGGAGTGCATGCACACAGGTGAAAACATTGGAAGCCACAATAACAGGTTTAAGTATGGGAGAAGAGTACAGTTTCAGGGTGATTGCTGTTAATGAAAAAGGAAAAAGCGATCCAAGAGAACTCGGTGTCCCGGTCATTGCAAAAGATATCGAAATCCAGCCATCTGTTGAGCTCCTTTTCAACACATTCACAGTAAAAGCTGGAGATGATCTTAAGATTGACATTCCATTCAGAGGGCGACCTCTTCCCACTGCTAGCTGGAAGAAGGATGGGAATCCCTTAAAAGAGACAACCAGGGTAAATGTTCAGACATCAAAGACTTTAACTTCACTGTCCATCAAGGAAGCTACAAATGAAGATCTGGGACATTATGAATTACATCTTTCAAATACTGCCGGATCAACAACAGCTTCTCTAACTGTAGTTGTCCTTGACAGACCAGGACCACCAACTGATGTTAAAATTGATGAAGTTAGTGCTGATAGTGTAACTCTGTCTTGGAAACCTCCAGCATATGATGGTGGATGTCACATTAGCAATTACATAGTGGAGAAGAGAGATACTACCACAACAACCTGGGAGGTAGTATCTGCAGCAGTTGCAAGAACATCAATTAAAGTATCTCGACTTGTCACTGGATCTGAGTATCAGTTCCGTGTTCGTGCAGAAAACCGCTACGGGAAAAGCACTTACACTAATTCTCCTTCTGTTGTTGCAGAGTATCCATTTAAGCCTCCAGGTCCACCTGGAACACCTCGTGTGGCACATGCAACTAAATCTTTCATGATTGTAACTTGGCAGGTACCAGTTAACGATGGAGGTAGTGTAGTACTAGGATACCACTTGGAGCATAAAGAAAGAAGCAGCATTCTTTGGACAAAAGTCAACAAGAGCCTCATAACTGATACACAAATGAAAGTTACAGGTCTTGATGAGGGACTGATGTATGAATATCGTGTGTATGCAGAAAACATTGCTGGAATAGGCAAATGCAGCAAAGCATGTGAACCAGTTGCTGCAAGAGATCCATGTGATCCTCCTGGTCAACCGGAAGTTACTAATATTACGAGAACATCTGTCTCATTGAAGTGGACTAAACCAGAATATGATGGTGGAGCTAAAGTGACCGGATATATTATTGAACGCCGAGAACTACCAGATGGTCGTTGGCTAAAATGTAATTTTACTAATGTGCAAGAAACATACTTTGATGTAGGTGGACTTACAGAAGACCAGCGTTACGAATTCCATGTGATTGCAAAGAATGCTGCTGGCCTTTTCAGTCAACCATCTGAATCAACTGGACCTGTGACCGTGAAAGATGATGTAGAGGCTCCAAGAATTATGATGGATGCCAAATTCCGGGATGTTGTAGTTGTGAAAGCTGGAGAAGTGTTTAAAGTCAATGCTGATGTTGCAGGACGGCCAATACCAGTGATTTCATGGACAAAGGATGGCAAGGAGCTCGAAGGAAAAGCCAGAGTTGAAATAGTCTCAACAGATTACACTACTGCAATAACCATTAAGGACTGTATCCGAGGTGATTCGGGACAGTATTTACTAACATTACAGAATGTTGCAGGAACAAAATCTTTGGCAATTAATTGCAAAGTGCTTGACAGACCTGGCCCACCTGCAGGTCCATTAGAAATAAATGGCCTTACTGCTGAAAAGTGCCATTTATCATGGGGACCCCCTCAAGAAAACGGTGGTGCAGATATTGATCATTATATTGTGGAAAAACGTGAGACCAGCAGAATTGCATGGACACTTTGTGAAGCGGAGCTTAAAACAACATCTTGTAAAGTGACAAAATTACTGAAGGGTAATGAGTATATTTTCAGAGTAATGGGAGTTAACAAATATGGTGTTGGTGAACCTCTGGAAAGTGTTGCTGTCAAAGCCCTAGACCCATTTACAGTTCCAAGTCCACCTACATCTTTAGAGATCACCAGTGTGAGCAAAGATTCAATAACTCTGTGCTGGGCAAGACCTGAGTCTGATGGAGGCAGTGAGATCTCTGGCTATGTAATTGAAAGACGTGAGAAAACCAGCCTAAGATGGATTCGTGTAAACAAAAAGCCAGTTTATGATTTACGAGTGAAATCATCGGGTCTTCGTCAGGGTTGTGAATATGAATTCCGGGTTTATGCAGAAAATGCTGCTGGCCTCAGTCTCCCGAGTGAAACCACACCATTGATTAAGGCAGAAGATCCAATCTTCTTGCCATCGCCCCCATCTAAACCTAAGATTATGGATTCTACAAGGTCAAATATCACAATTGGTTGGACAAAGCCACTGTTTGATGGAGGTGCTCCAGTAACAGGATACACAGTTGAATACAAGAAAACTGATGAAACTGACTGGACAACAGCTATTCAGAATTTAAGAGGCACAGAATATACCATAACTGGGTTAACATCAGGCTCCGAGTACGTTTTTAGAGTGAAATCCATTAACAAAATGGGTGTCAGTGAACCAAGTGATGTCTCAGAACCTCAGGTGGCAAAAGAAAGAGAGGAAGAGCCTGCCTTTGAAATTGACAGTGAAATGCGGAAGACTTTAATTGTAAAGGCTGGTGGATCCTTCACAATGACTGTTCCTTTCAGAGGCAAACCAGTCCCAAATGTAACATGGAACAAACCAGACACTGATCTCCGTACACGTGCAAGCATTGACACTTCAAGTAATTGTACATCTCTTACTATTGAAAAAGCAACAAGAAATGATTCTGGAAAATACACATTAACATTGCAAAACATCCTAAACACTACCACCTTGACTTTAATTGTCAAAGTTCTTGATACCCCTGGCCCACCATCTAATATTGCAGCAAAAGATGTAACTAAAGAATCTGCTGTGTTATCTTGGGATGTTCCTGAAAATGATGGTGGAGCACCTGTGAAGAACTATGTAATTGAAAAACGAGAAGCTAGCAAAAAGGCGTGGGTCACTGTGACAAACAACTGTCATCGCCTGTCCTACAAAGTGACTGGTTTGCAAGAAGGTGCCATTTACTACTTCCGTGTCTCCGGAGAAAATGAATATGGTGTTGGAGTGCCTTCTGAGACCAAAGAGGGAACAAAAATAACAGGTATGTTTTACTATGAAAAAAAATTGTTAATACTTAAAATAATACATGCTTTAAAGTGTTTATTTCAGAATAATGTCAAAAGCTTTAAATTTGCATACAGTAAAATAGATCCTTTTTTGTAGGGATGTCTGTGGTTTTACAAATAAAAAAGAGCTAAGTAATATCTTAAATTTTAAATTTTGCTTGGATTTTACTTAAAATATTTCTAGCATACAAATTGTCTTGAAAACACCAATTTTCTTGATCTAGATTGTGTTCCTGTGTAATTTCTAATATAAAAAGTAAATATCTTCTATATTATTTAACCTGTTGCACTTTTTTTCTCAGAAAAACCCAGCCCGCCAGAAAAGCTAGGAGTAACAAACGTCACAAAGGACAGTGTTTCTCTTTCATGGCTAAAACCAGAACATGATGGTGGAAGCAGAATTGTTAGCTACCTCCTTGAAGCTCTCGAGAAAGGACAGCAAAAATGGGTTAAGTGTGCAGTTGTAAAGACAACTCATCATGTTGTCCATGGTCTTAAGGAAAATGTCGACTATTTCTTCAGGGTGTCTGCAGAAAACCAAGCTGGTTTAAGTGAGCCTAAGGAACTGCTGCTCCCTGTTACAGTTAAAGAACAATTAGGTATGCTTCTTGACATGAGACAAAAGTCACATTCAATTGCATTCATACTTTAAAAGATGGAATGTTCTTTTAATGGTCTGGACATATTTTCTTTTTCAGAATCTCCTGAGATTGACATGAAGGGCTTCCCTCATAACACTGTATATGTTCGAGCAGGATCAAACCTAAAAGTTGAAATTCCAGTTTCTGGGAAACCAGTGCCAAAGGTGACATTGTCTAGAGATGGTGTTGCACTGAAACCTACCATGAGATTTCACACAGAAACCACTGCAGAAAGTCTCATCATTAACCTTAAAGAAAGTGTGGCTGCTGATGCTGGCAGATATGACATTACTGCTGCAAACTCAAGTGGCACCACAAAATCATTTGTTAATATTGTTGTGCTGGATAGACCCGGTCCTCCTGTTGGTCCTGTTGTCCTTAGCGATGTCACTGAAGAGAGTGTAACACTCAGATGGCAACCACCAGCTTATGATGGTGGAAGTCAGGTTACCAACTATATTGTACTGAAAAGAGAAACAAGTACTGCGGCTTGGTCTGAAGTGTCTGCCACTGTTGCTAGAACTGTTATCAAAGTTATGAAGCTCACAACAGGAGAAGAATACCAATTCCGCATCAAAGCTGAGAACCGCTTTGGCATCAGTGATCACATAGACTCGCAGTGTGTGGTTGTCAAGCTTCCTTACAGTGAGTAATATGTTTCTCATATTGATATTTTAATGCTCTGATGTTGAAAACATAATTTTGTTAACAATCAATTCTTTTTGATATCATCAGCTACCCCAGGCCCTCCTTCTACACCATGGGTCACTAATGTTACCCGAGAGAGTATTACAGTCGGATGGCATGAACCAGTCACTAATGGAGGCAGTGCTATCACTGGATATCACCTGGAAATGAAAGACAGAAATAGCATATTATGGCAGAAGGCTAACAAGACCCTTATTCGTACCACTCACTTCAAAGTGACCACAATCAGCGCCGGCCTTATCTATGAATTTAGAGTTTATGCAGAAAATGCAGCTGGCATTGGAAAAGCAAGTCGTCCTTCAGATGCGGTCCTTGCAATTGATGCTTGTGGTATGTACTCTATAAAATAATGAAGCCCAACCACTTTGTTTCCCCTGTGATAATCTGTTCTGTACAATAAGCCAATATTCAAAATGGCTGGTAATTACTGGCAATATTCTTGTTTCCTTCTGCAGAACCACCAAGAAACGTTCGTGCCTTGGATATTTCCAAAACCTCTATCACTCTCGCCTGGCAGAAGCCAGCATTTGATGGTGGTAGCAAAATCACTGGATACATTGTAGAAAAACGTGATCTTCCAGATGGCAGATGGACAAAAGCTAGCTTCACCAACGTTATTGAGACTCAGTTCACAGTATCTGGCCTGACACAGAACTCCAAGTATGAATTCCGGGTCTTTGCAAAGAATGCTGTTGGTTCCATTAGTAATCCCTCAGATGTTGTGGGTCCTATCACATGTGTTGATACATATGGTAAGTGTTTTGCAATGATATAATGATACAATTTTGGTGTACTAGGACCATGTTATTTGGAGATCCATGGTCTTTTAAATATGGAAGGCTAGTTTACAGTGATTGATTCAAGAAGCATGACTGACTGTGAGCATTTGGGCATGATTGCAAGGACCATCTTTGGCTGCATCTCTATTTTTAAAGTCTTCTGGTATCTTTATTCTCTGAGCAAAAAAAGTCTGCCCATGGTTCAAGTGTTTATATTTATACATATAATTGTCTTCATAGGATTAGTTCTAATTTACTCTAGGTTTATGATTTAAGTTATATATGCTCTCTTTACTTTGATCTGTATTTATCAAATACATTTAACTCTTAGATTAAATAAGATAATATTATTTTGGGATTTTATTAAATACAGGGCTAAACATGTTTTTAACTTACTCTTATTTTTTTCTTAAGGTGCACCTGAAATTGATGTGCCACCAGAATATACAGAAGTGGTGAAATACAAAGCAGGAACTTCAGTTAAGCTAAAACTAGGCATCTCAGGCAAGCCTCTACCCACAATTGAATGGTTCAAAAATGGCAATGAGGTACTAACCAGTGCACTAGTGTCTTTTGAAAACACAACGGAATTTGCTTCTATACTCATCAAGGATGCAAATCGACTTGACAGTGGCACCTATGAATTAAAATTGAAGAATGCCATGGGTTCAGCATCAGCCCACATTAGACTACAGATACTTGGTATGTCTTGAGATTGAACTGTATTTTACTATTAAACAATAATTCAGTAATGAATGCTTAACATCTTCTTTCTTCTGCCTTCCACAGACAAGCCAGGACCCCCAGGTGGACCTATACAGTTTAAGACAGTCACTGCTGAAAAGATTACAATAATGTGGGACCCACCAGCAGATGATGGTGGTGCACCTATAACACACTATGTTGTTGAAAAGCGGGAAACAAGTCGGGTTGTATGGTCTTTAATTTCTGAAAAACTGGAGGGATGTATCGTAACGACAACAAAACTCATCAAAGGAAATGAATATGTGTTCCGTGTCCGTGGTGTAAACAAGTTTGGAATTGGTGATCCACTGGAATCTGAGCCCGTTATAGCCAAAAATTCATTTGGTAAGAAATAAGTTCTATAAAATAACTTAGGCAAGTGAATTGTCTTGTGTACTATTTGTAAGTAGTACTGATTTACTGACATGATTTTTTACTCAGTTGCACCTGGACCACCTAGTACACCAGAAGTCACGAAGATAACCAAGAATTCTATGACGGTTGTCTGGAATAGGCCCACTGTTGATGGAGGCAGTGAAATATCAGGATATTTTCTGGAGAAACGTGACAAGAAGAGTCTGAGCTGGTTCAAGGTCTCTAAAGAAACCATTCGAGACACCAGACAGAAAGTAACAGGTCTGACTGAAAACAGCGAATATCATTTCCGAGTTTGTGCTGTCAATGCAGCTGGACCAGGTCCATTCTCTGAGGCTTCTGACTTCTACAAAGCTGCAGATCCTGTTGGTAAGATTCAATGTGCATTTCTTCCAATAGGTTAGAAATCTATGGAAAATGAGTAGTTAGGGTGGGATTGTACCAATGTAATTGAGAGCAGATTTTCTTCCTTTTTACAATTAATTGGATTCTGATTGGTGCTTTTTTCTCCTAAAACTATCATTTACAGATAAGCCAGGCTCACCAACAAAGCTCAAAGTTGTGGATACAACCAAGACATCTGTTACCCTTGGCTGGATTAAACCTGCTTATGATGGAGGAAGTCCAATTACCCACTACGTGGTGGAGAAGAGGGAAGGTGAAGAGCAGGAATGGACTGTAGTCAGTACCAAGGGAGAAGTGAGAACAACTGAATATGTTGTATCCCACCTTCAGCCAAGTGTTAATTACTATTTCCGTGTATCTGCTATGAATTGTGCTGGACAAGGAGAGCCTATCGAAATGATGGAACCCGTTCAAGCTAAAGATATTCTTGGTACTGTGTTTTTTGCAATTTATCATTTTTCTGTGTGTTTTTGTTTTTGTTTTTTCCCCAAGCATTTCTTATTTTACATTCCATGTATGCATTAATAATTTTTATTTATTTCCACAGTGGCACCAGAGATTGATCTGGATGTTGCCCTTCGGACATCTATTGTTGCTAAAGCAGGTGAAGATGTGGAAATAATGATTCCATTCAAGGGAAGGCCTCCTCCAACAGTCACATGGAGAAAGGGTGACAAGAATCTTGGGAGTGATGAAAGATATATCATCCAGAACACAGAATCATCTACACTACTTAATATTCCTCAAGTTACACGAAATGATACAGGAAAATATGTTCTTACAATTGAAAATGGAGTTGGAGAAGCCAAATCATCATTTGTGAATGTAAAAGTACTTGACACACCTTCTGCATGCCAGAAGCTGCAGCTCAAGCATGTTTCTCGTGGCACAGTTACACTGGTATGGGAGCCACCTCTCATCAACGGTGGTTCTGAAATAACAAATTACGTTGTTGAAAAAAGAGATGCTACAAAGAGGGCCTGGTCAACTGTTACAACAAAGTGTTCTCATACCACCTTTAAACTGACTAACCTGTCAGAAAAGACTGCATTCTTTTTCCGTGTTCTTGCTGAAAATGAAATTGGACTAGGTGAGCCTTGTGAGACATCTGAACCAGTGAAAGCTGCAGACATACCTGGACCTGTAAAAGACCTAGCCATGAAAGACTCTACAAAGAATTCTGTTAAATTGCAGTGGAGCAAACCTGA
This sequence comes from Pycnonotus jocosus, assembly GCA_013400435.1. Lineage (NCBI taxonomy): Eukaryota > Metazoa > Chordata > Aves > Passeriformes > Pycnonotidae > Pycnonotus > Pycnonotus jocosus. Next base: position 350,951 of record VWYP01015980.1, on the reverse strand, counting down.
CTATGATGGTGGTAGCATTATATCAGACTATGTTATTGAAAAGAAACTTCAGGAAGAGAAAGAATGGACATACGCAGGCACAAGCAAGAGCTGTGAATTTGTAGCTGACAAACTTAAAGAGCTTTCTGTCATGGAATTCAGAGTCTTTGCTAAAAACGAGAAAGGCATGAGTGACTCTGTTACTGTTGGACCCATTACAGTGAAAGAACTTATAATAACACCTGAAGCTGACCTTTCTGATATTCCTGGAGGTCAGATTGCAGTAAGAATTGGACATAACCTGCATGTTGAATTGCCCTATAAAGGTAAACCTAATCCATCAATGAGCTGGCTCAAGGACAACCTCCCTCTTAAAGAAACAGAACATCTTCGCTTCAAGAAAACTGAAAACAAGATAAGCTTAAGTATCAAGAATGTGAAAAAGGAGCATGGTGGCAAATATACTTTAATTCTTGATAATGTAGTCTGCAGAAAGTCCTTCACAATCACTGTAATCACTCTTGGTCCTCCATCTAAGCCAAAAGCACCTTTAAGAATAGATGAAATCAAAGCAGATAGTGTTGTTTTGTCATGGGAGGCTCCTGATGATGATGGGGGAGGAGAAATTACTGGCTACAGTATTGAGAAGAGAGAAACATCACAAATGAACTGGAAGCTGGTGTGTTCAAGTGCTGCAAGAACAACCTTCAAAGTACCAAACCTTGTTAAAGATACCGAATACCAGTTTAGAGTTCGTGCAGAAAACAGATACGGAGTGAGCCCACCTCTTGTCTCAGCAGATGTTGTGGCAAAGCATCAGTTTAAACCACCAGGTGCCCCAGGCAAGCCTGTTGTATACAACGTAACTGCGGATGGAATGACCATTTCTTGGGATGCTCCAGTTTATGATGGTGGTTCAGAGATTATGGGATACCATGTTGAAAAGAAGGAAAGAAACAGTATTTTGTGGCAGAAGGTTAATGTTGCATTAATATCTAACAGAGAATACAGGATTACTGGACTGCTTGAGGGCCTGGATTACCAGTTCCAAGTATATGCTGAAAATGCTGCAGGTCTAAGCCGAGCTAGTGAGCCAAGCAAATTTACTTTGGCAGTCTCTCCAGTGGGTAAGTGAATGATTAATCAATCATACAAGAAAATTCTGTTCTTGTAGATTATTGTGAGCAGTAATAAAAAAAAAAATCTTCATTGTTTTTCTTTCAGACCCACCTGGTACTCCTGATTACATTGATGTCACTAGGGAAACAATCACCCTTAAATGGAACCCCCCTCTGCGTGATGGAGGCAGTAAGATTGTGGCTTACAGCATTGAGAAGCGGCAAGGAGCTGCAGACCGTTGGCTCAGGTGTAACTTTACTGATGTCAGCGAGTGTCAATATACAGTTACGGGGCTCAGTCCAGGTGACCGATATGAATTCAGAGTGCTTGCAAGAAATGCTGTTGGTACAGTCAGCCCACCTTCTCAGTCTTCAGGCTATATCATGACCAGAGATGAAAACGGTAAGAATTTTTTCTTAATATGCTTGGGTATTGAAGCCAGATGGAGTTTCTGGCTGTACTGATGGGAAGTGGGAGGTCAAGGAGCAAAGAACTTGTGACTGTGGTCATCCCAGTCAATTCAGAATATTTATGTTCATACTCCAAGGTGGGAAGGTCTAAAGACCCAAATCTGTCAGACATGCATAATCAATTGCTGAAAAGTATGGCACTCTACATTTCTCCTGCATAAGCAGCAGTGGCAAAGTTGGAAAGAAAGCATGCTTGTAATATTTTGATGCATTGAATAATTTCAAAATTAAAATGTGCCTCAGGTTGCTTGGCATACTATTAACACCATATTTTAACAGTACCTTTCACCTACGTATATGCACATGTATATATGCTGAACTTATGGATGCTTGCAGGAAAAATAAATTTATTGTTCATACAATAACTGTTATTTAGCAAATGCCATTTTGTAAGTGAAATAATTTTATATATCACAGACTTTTATACTTAGTACATTTAGAAGAGTATCAGAAAAATATTTAGCTATATGGAAATTGATTTATATTTTCCTTTTTTTCAGTTGCTCCAACAATTGAATTTGGTGCTGAACACTTTGAAGGCCTTACTGTTAAAGCTGGAGAGAGCATTAGACTTAAAGCTCTAATCAAAGGACGTCCAGTACCTAAAGTGACATGGTTTAAGGATGGTAAAGAGATTGATAAAATGATGAATATAGAAATAACTACAGCTATTGGATATAGTACAATCTTCATTAGAGATGCTATCCGGGAACATCGTGGAGTGTATACAGTAGAAGCCAAAAATGCATCAGGCACTAAACGAGAAGATATTACTATCAGAGTACAAGGTACTGGACAAAGCACTTTCAGCATGCTTTTTTAAAAATAATATTTTATTCTAAGTGTCAGCAAATTCTAACTCTGAACCTTTAAAATTGCAGATGCACCAGGAAAAGTTGGTGGACCAATACGATTCACAAACATCACTGGAGAAAAAGTCACATTATGGTGGGAGCCTCCAGCTAATGATGGTTGTGCTTCTATTTCTCACTATATAATTGAAAAACGTGAAACCAGCAGGATTGCTTGGGCATTAGTTGAAGATAAATGTGAAGCTTGCAGCTATACAGCACTTAAATTAATTAAGGGCAATGAGTATCAGTTCCGTGTCTCTGCAGTGAACAAATTTGGAGTTGGCAGACCATTGGAGTCTGATCCAGTCATCGCACAAATACCTTACAGTAAGTTTCCACCTCATTTTGCGCAAATATTCATGGAGTTACCATCTCTTCTTTCTAATGGCATTTTTCTTTTTTTCAGCTCTCCCTGATGCACCAGGAACTCCAGAGCCTACCAATGTAACAGGAGACAGTATCACACTCACATGGGCAAGACCAGAGTCAGATGGTGGCAGCGAGATAAACGAGTACATTCTTGAAAGGAGAGAAAAGAAGAGTATGCGCTGGGTTAAAGTATCCAGTAAGAGGCCCATTACTGAGAACAGATTCAGAGTAACTGGCCTTATTGAAGGCAATGAGTATGAGTTCCATGTCATGGCTGAAAATGCTGCAGGAGTTGGACCTCCAAGTGATGTTTCAAGGCTGATTAAATGCAGAGAACCAGTCAACCCACCAAGTGCTCCTAATGTTGTAAAGGTGACAGACACATCAAAGACTAGTGTAAGCTTAGAGTGGACAAAGCCAGTGTTTGATGGAGGCATGGAAATAATTGGGTACATCATTGAGATGTGCAAAGCTGATCTTGAAGCATGGCAGAAAGTCAATGCAGAGACTGTTATTGCTACAAAATACACTGTGGTTGATTTGGAGGCAGGAGAACACTATAAATTCAGAGTTAGTGCTGTCAATGGTGCTGGCAGAGGAGAAAGTTGCGAAGTTCCTGCTTCAGTCCAAACTGTGGACAGGCTTTCTGCACCTGAAATTGATATTGATGCAAACTTCAAGCAGACTCATATTGTAAGAGCAGGTGCAAGCATTCGTCTATTTATTGCCTTCTCTGGAAGGCCAGTTCCTACTGCGGTGTGGTCCAAAGCAGATGCTAATCTTAGTTTGCGTGCTGACATTCAAACAACGGATTCATTCAGCACACTGACTGTAGAGGAATGCAATAGGAATGATGCTGGCAAGTATGTCTTTACTGTGGAAAACAACAGTGGAAGCAAGTCTATTACATTTACTGTCAAGGTTTTGGACACACCTGGTCCACCAGGTCCTATTACATTTAAAGATGTGACTCGAACATCTATTACTTTAATGTGGGATGCTCCTGTTCTGGATGGAGGTTCTCGCATCCACCACTACGTTGTGGAAAAACGTGAAGCAAGTCGTCGTAGCTGGCAAGTCGTGAGTTCAAAATGCACTCGACAAATCTTTAAGGTCACGGATCTAGCAGAAGGTATGCCATATTACTACCGAGTATCAGCAGAAAATGAATATGGTGTAGGTGAACCCTGTGAATTAACAGAACCAGTTGTGGCCACAGAAGAACCTGCTCCACCGAAGAGACTAGATATTGTTGATACAACCAAATCTTCTGTAGTTTTAGCTTGGCTTAAACCTGATCATGATGGTGGTAGCCGTATTACTGGATACCTTCTTGAAATGAAACAAAAAGGATCTGACTCCTGGACTGGAGCTGGACAAACCAAGCAACTTACTTTCACTGTCGAAGGCCTTGTGGAGAACACAGAATATGAGTTCCGGGTCAAGGCAAAGAATGATGCTGGCTACAGTGAGCCAAGAGAAGCTTTCTCTTCTGTTATTGTTAAGGAGCCACAGATTGAACCAACAGCAGATCTCAGTGACATAAGCAGGCAGCTTATAACATGTAAGGCTGGAAGCACCTTTACTATTGATATACCAATCAGTGGGCGCCCAGCTCCAAAAGTGACATGGAAACTTGAGGAGATGAGGCTGAAGGAAACGGAAAGAGTGACCATCAAGACAACAAAAGATCGAACCACGCTGACTGTAAAAGACAGTATGAGAGGTGACTCTGGTAAATACTACCTTACACTTGAGAACACTGCTGGTGTGAAAACATTTACTGTCACAGTGGTAGTCATAGGAAGGCCAGGTCCTGTCACTGGCCCAATTGAAATATCATCTGTGTCTGCTGAGTCCTGTGTGTTGACCTGGAAAGAACCTGAAGATGATGGTGGCAGTGACATTACAAACTACATTGTAGAGAAACGTGAATCTGGTACAACAGCATGGCAGCTGGTGAATTCCAGTGTGAAACGCACACAGATCAAAGTCAGCCATCTCACAAAATATCAAGAGTACAGTTTCCGAGTAAGCTCAGAAAATAGATTTGGTGTCAGCAAGCCAGTTGAATCAAAAGCAGTAGTTGCTGAGCATCCATTTGGTAAGTGAAACACTTCTCAAAATTTGTTCTTTTCTTCTGACTGAGGTATTTATAATTACTGACATTTTCCTCTCTACCTTTTCATGTTTAGTCCCACCAAGCCCGCCTTCTAGGCCAGAAGTCTATTCTGTGTCTGCAAGTGCCATGGCCATTCGCTGGGAGGAACCCTACCATGATGGTGGCAGCAAAGTCATTGGATATTGGGTGGAAAAGAAGGAGCGCAACACCATCCTTTGGGTGAAGGAGAATAAAGTACCATGCTGTGACTGCAACTATAAAGTCACTGGGTTGGTGGAAGGCCTAGAGTATCAATTCAGAATCTATGCTCTAAATGCTGCGGGTGTTAGCAAAGCTAGTGAAGCTTCCAGACCTGTAGTGGCTCAAAATCCAGTTGGTAAGTATTACTTTTAGAATTACATTGTTACTTAAGCTAAAATAGGATTGCATTTCTCATTTTTTCTGCTTTATTCCTCCAGATCCACCAGGAAGACCAGAAGTAACAGATGTCACCAGATCTACAGTGTCACTGAGCTGGTCACCTCCACTTTATGATGGTGGAAGCAAAATAATCGGATATATTATTGAGCGCAAACCATATAATGAATCTGGCGATGGACGTTGGCTGAAATGCAATTACACCATTGTCTCAGAAAACTTTTTTACTGTGACAGCTCTTAGTGAAGATGAAGCCTATGAATTCCGTGTACTAGCAAAGAATGCTGCTGGTGTGATTAGCAAAGGATCTGAATCAACTGGTGCTGTCATTTGCAAAGATGAATACAGTAAGGAATATTTACTTGGAACAATTAAAAACATAATGTTCTATTTTCAGTACTGTCATGTAATTTTTTTTCAAATCTCTTTTTCCAGCACCACCAAAGGCTGAACTTGATGCCAGATTGCAGGGAGAAATTTTGAGCATTAGGGCTGGATCAGATCTTGTTCTTGATGCAGCTGTTGGTGGAAAACCAGAACCAAAAGTCTTCTGGTCCAAAGGTGACAGGGAACTGGAGCTATGTGAAAAGATATCTCTGCAATACACCAGCAAACGAGCTATTGCAATTATCAAGTTCTGTGACAGAAGCGATAGTGGAAAATATACTCTAACAGTTAAAAATGCCAGTGGAATGAAACAAATTTCTGTTCTTGTCAAAGTGCTTGGTATGTATCCTATGTATGTATGATTACTACTAATACTTAGTATACTGGAAAAACCCACATTCCTTTAAATAAGAATGAGATGCTTTTCCTTAGCCTCTAATAACAATACTTATTTTGGTTCCCACACAGATTCACCAGGTCCGTGTGCAGGCAAAATCACAATAAGCAGAGTAACAGAAGAGAAATGTACTCTGACATGGAACATTCCTGAGGAAGATGGAGGTGCAGAAATCACTCACTATATCATAGAAAGGCGTGAAACCAGCAGACTTCACTGGGTTATTGTTGAGGCTGAATGCCAGACTTTATCAACTGTGGTAACAAAACTTATTAAAAATAACGAATACATTTTCCGTGTGAGAGCTGTCAACAAATATGGAGCAGGTGTTCCACTTGAATCAGAACCTGTGATTGCCAGGAATGCTTTCAGTGAGTGTTACTACCTTCCATTCTGCATCAGAATTTGTGGAATAATTCTCATGGATAAACAATGTTGTTGAACGATCTTTTTTTTTCTCACCTTTTAAAAAAATAGCTATTCCAGCACAGCCTGGTGCTCCTGAAGAAGTGAGTGTTGGCAAGGAACATATCATTATTCAATGGTCAAAGCCTGAATCGGATGGTGGCAGTGAGATTAAGGACTATCTTGTGGACAAACGTGAAAGGAAAAGTCTGCGCTGGACACGAGTGAACAGAGATTATACCATTTATGACACCAGACTGAAAGTCACTGGTCTCATGGAAGGATGCCAGTACCAATTCCGTGTCACTGCAGTGAATGCTGCTGGAAACAGTGAACCAAGTGAAGCTTCACAATACATGTTATGTAAAGAACCATCATGTAAGTTTCTATATTTAAAACATATTTTAATATTTATTTATAATAATGCAGCATAAACCCACATTGACACTTTAACTAAGAAACCCATAACCACACACAAACTCACTGAACTAGATAGTATTGGAATACCTTAAAAACAGTTATAGTTCATCTTAAATGCATTTCCTGGAATTAGCTGTCTGGAAATTGGTTTTGACTGAATTGGTTTTGCCTGTAAAATGTTTTCTGCACCAATATAATATGCATTTTCTTCTTTTTCAAAGACACTCCTGCATCCCCTTCAGTTCCAAGAGTTGTGGATACTACAATGCACAGCATAAGTTTAGCCTGGTCAAAGCCCACATATGATGGTGGTGCTGACCTCTTAGGCTATGTTCTTGAAATGAAAGAAGAAGGCAGTGAACAGTGGTATCGAGCACATACAACTGCCACTCTGAGGAATGCTGAGTTCACCGTGACTGGCCTTAAAACAAACCAGAAATACCAATTCCGAGTTGCTGCAACAAATGTGAATGGCATGAGTGAATTTAGCGAATCATCAGCAGAAATAGAACCTGTGGAAAGAATAGGTAATTTGAAAACCTAATATATATTTTAAGGAAACTATATCTTCTTTTAGGACTTCTATAAGATTAACTAATCCCATATTTCTTATACCCTTCATCAGAAACACCTGAACTTGAGCTTGCTGATGATCTGAAGAAGACTGTTACAGTCAGGGCTGGTGGTTCCCTGCGCCTAATGGTCTCTGTATCTGGCAGACCTGCTCCTGTAGTCACATGGAGCAAGCAGGGTGTTGACCTTGTAAGTCGAGGTATTATTGATACTACAGACAGCTACACTTTGCTTATTGTGGATAAAGTTAATCGGTATGACGCTGGAAAATACATCATTGAGGCTGAAAATCAATCAGGAAAAAAATCAGCAACTATTTCTGTCAAAGTGTATGGTGAGTACTGCTACAATTGTATAATTTCTGGAGCTGTACTAGTTTATAAATCAAATCCCACAATTTTTGTTTTATGCAGCAGTAGTCATTGATTGTAAAATGAAAGGATCCAAAAGGGGGGGAAAAAAAATTGTTTGTTTGTTTCAGATACACCTGGTCCACCACCTGCAGTGAGAGTTAAGGAAGTATCAAAAGATTCTGTGACACTTACTTGGGACATTCCAGTCATTGATGGTGGAGCTCCAGTCAACAATTACATAATTGAGAAACGTGAAGCTTCCATGAGAGCTTACAAGACTGTCACTACCAAATGCAGCAAGACATTTTACAGAGTTACTGGCCTTCTGGAAGGAGCTTTGTATTATTTCAGAGTACTACCAGAAAATATTTATGGCATTGGTGAAGGCTGTGAAACATCTGATGCAGTACTGGTATCTGATGTCCCCATGGTACCACAAAAACTCGAAGTGGTTGACACCACTAAATCAACTGTTACCCTTGCCTGGGAGAAACCCCTGCATGATGGTGGCAGCAGATTGACTGGCTATGTCATTGAGGCCAGCAAAGCTGGAACAGAAAGATGGTTGAAGGTAGTGACGTTGAAGCCTACCGTCTACGAGCATACCATTATCTCTCTCAATGAAGGTGAACAGTACTTGTTCAGGGTCAGAGCACAGAATCAGAAGGGTGTGTCAGAACCACGAGAGATTGTCACAGCAGTGACAGTTCAAGACCGAAAAGGTAGGCGTCTACTGTTGAAAGCAATAGGGTCACGCTTTCACCAAATGAATGTGAAGCAGGTATTTAAAATATCATTTATTTGCTTTCTTAGTTCTACCAACAATTGACTTCTCTGGAATACCTCAGAAGACAATCCACGTACCTGCTGGCAAGCCCATTGAATTAGCCATTCCAATTGAAGGACGACCACCTCCAACTGCATCTTGGTTCTTTGCTGGTTCTAAACTAAAAGAATCAGAACGCACCAAATTGGAGACTTCTGCCAAAATGGCCAAATTAACTGTGCGTGAGACCACCATACATGACACTGGGGAGTATACACTTGAACTGAAGAACACAACTGGAACAGTTACTGATACCGTGAAGGTTATAATCCTTGGTAAGAATTCATCAAAATAATTGTCCATGACCTTCCTCCATTTCAACTTTTACATGAGAAATATGATTCCTTTTATGCACCTGTTTGTAAGTTTCTTTTCTTTTCTTTTCTTTTCTTTTCTTTTCTTTTCTTTTCTTTTCTTTTCTTTTCTTTTTTCCTAGACAAACCTGGGCCACCCATTGGACCTATCAGAATTGATGAAATTGATGCAAATTATGTAACCATCTCCTGGGAGCCTCCTGAGCTGGATGGTGGAGCTGCCCTTAGTGGGTATGTGGTAGAACAGCGTGATGCTCACCGTCCCGGATGGCTGCCAGTTTCAGAGTCAGTAACCAGGACAACATTTAAGTTCACCAGACTTGTTGAAGGTGCAGAATATGTGTTCCGTGTAGCTGCTACAAACCGCTTTGGAATTGGATCTTACCTGCAGTCTGAAATCATAGAATGCAAGAGCAGAATCCGTAAGTCTGAATTTTTGTTCATTCTCTACCTTTAAAATTAAAAGTATATATTTAAATGGGCTTATATATCCACATATATACCATAATTTTCTAGATGTTGCTACTTTCCTTTGCCAGATAAAATTGTACATTATGATGCACAGTAATCTTGTGTTTTCCAGAGGAAAAATGCCATTCATAAATCTTTATATGTACTGTACAGAATGTCAATGGTAAACTTGGATTTTCTGCTCAGGTCTACCATCAGTCTTAAAAAATTGCATTACCCCATGACAAAACCAAAAGTTTTTCACTGACCTGATTTGTAAATTACTTAGATGTCTGCTATTAAAAGAGTTCAATAAGACATTGATATTACATTGTTATTCACAATATGTCACATACTACTAGTGTGTAAAGTCATCTGACATTTTCTTCACTAATTCCATGCCATGTTTTTACAGGTATTCCTGGTCCTCCTGGCACTCCAGAAGTGTTTGATATCTCTCGAGATGGCATGACATTGACTTGGTATCCTCCAGAAGATGATGGTGACTCACAGATTACTGGTTATATTGTGGAACGCAAGGAAGTTAGAGCAGATAGATGGATCCGTGTAAATAAAGTTCCAGTCACCATGACTCGTTACCGTTCCACTGGGTTGGTTGAAGGATTAGAATATGAACACCGGGTCACAGCAATCAATGCCAGAGGCACTGGGAAACCCAGCCGTCCTTCCAAGTCTGCTGTTGCCAGAGATCCAATTGGTAAGTAATTTCCTACAAAGATTAATAAACACATTATGGTAGAAGGGAATGACATTATGGTATAATTAATTGTAATTTGGAAATTTTTCTGAGTGTATTAATAAATGAGATTCTGACTGTAGAAAAATGAAGAAAATATTAGTAAAAATCTTTCATTCAAAGTTTTCCTTTTTAAATTCACTATAGACTTATTACAGATCATAAGTTGCAAGTTAGCATTTATTTCATCTTTTAAATATTCATAAAAACAAATCTCACCTGCCTCTCTTATCTTCTCTTCCAGCTCCTCCAGGTAAACCTCAGAATCCAAGAGTCACTGATACTACAAGAACATCTGTCTCCCTGGCTTGGAGTCCACCAGAAGATGAAGGTGGTTCTAAAGTTACTGGCTACTTAATTGAGATGCAGAAGGTTGATCAATTTGAATGGACCAAATGCAATACTACACCGACCAAGATTCGGGAATACACCTTGACACATCTTCCCCAGGGTGCAGAGTACAGATTCCGCGTGCTAGCCTGTAATGCTGGTGGGCCAGGAGAACCTGCTGAAGTGCCAGGAACAGTCAAAATAACAGAAATGCTTGGTAAGACATTTCAAGTCTTAGATCATGTTGAAATCTGTCCTAAAAAAATTTTTGCTTAAAGCAGGTATGATATCATCTGTAGGACACAGCATGACATGTTATTTTTGTTTACAGAATATCCTGACTACGAACTTGATGAAAAATACCAAGAAGGTCTCATGGTGAGACAAGGAGGAGTAATCAGGCTTACAATACCCATAAAGGGTAAGCCCATCCCAGTATGCAAATGGACAAAAGAAGGACAGGACGTCAGCAAGAGGGCCATGATTGCAACTTCTGAGACTCACACAGAACTTGTGATCAAAGATGCAGAAAGAGAAGATTCAGGCACCTATGATTTGGTACTTGAAAACAAGTGTGGCAAGAAAGCTGTGTACATTAAAGTCAGAGTGATTGGCATTCCAAATCCACCAGAAGGACCACTTGAGTATGATGATATACAAGCTCGTTCTGTCAGAGTAAGCTGGAGACCTCCTACAGATGATGGTGGTGCGGATATCCTGGGTTATATTGTTGAGAGAAGAGAAGTACCAAAGACTGCCTGGTACACTGTTGACTCTAGAGTGAAAGGGACATCACTAGTGGTGAAAGGACTCAAAGAAAACGTGGAATATCACTTCCGTGTTTCTGCTGAAAACCATTTCGGTATTAGCAAATCTCTCAAATCTGAAGAACCAGCAGTACCAAAGACACCTCTAAGTAAGTGCTCTTCTAGACAAAAAACCCCCCAAAAAACTACTACATTATTATCTGAAAATGCAACAATATATGCAGAAATTTTAATGCTATGTCACTGTTATTTCTATTTTTTTAATTATTAACAGATCCACCAGAGCCTCCAAACAACCCACCTGAGGTTCTTGATGTTACAAAGAGTTCTGTCAACTTGTCCTGGTCCAGACCTAAAGATGATGGTGGTTCTCGTGTAACTGGCTACTATATTGAACGTAAAGAGACATCTACAGAAAAATGGGTCCGGCATAATAAGACACAGATTACCACTACAATGTACACAGTCACAGGACTTGTTCCAGATGCTGAATATCAATTCCGTGTCATTGCTCAAAATGACATTGGTGAGAGTGAAGCAAGTCCTGCTTCCGAACCAGTCGTATGCAAGGATCCTTTCGGTAAGATAACGCCCACATTAACAGATCTTTTGAAGAGCAGCTTAATAACATTTGGAGAAAAATTGATTTTCTGTATTTATTTTAATTTTCAGACAAACCAAGCCAACCTGGAGAAATTGAGATCACTTCTATATTTAAGGACAGCATTACATTAGAATGGGAACGACCTGAAAGCGATGGTGGCAAAGAGATCCTTGGCTATTGGGTTGAATATCGCCAATCTGGAGAAAGCACCTGGAAAAAATGCAATAAGGAACGCATCAAGGACAGGCAGTTTACAGTAGGAGGTTTACTAGAGGCCACAGAATATGAGTTCCGTGTTTTTGCAGAAAATCAGACTGGCCTCAGCAGACCTCGAAGGACTGCTATGGCAGTGAAAACTAAATTAACATGTAAGTAAAAATACATTGTCACATTTGCTGTGATATTGTTGTAATTTGTTGTGTCATAAACTGTGTTGCTGGGTTTAACATGCTGCCTATTTGCTTTACATTATATTTGCTAACATGACTGTCCCAAAGGACAGTCTTTCATGTATAAGTGGATCAATTATAAATAAAAATTAATTTCCAGTAATATAATAATAGAGGAGAATTTTATAGCAATCATTATTATTTCTTTCTTATTTTCTTTGTCACAGCTGGAGAAGCACCTGCCATTAAAAAAGAAATGCAGGATGTTACAACTAAACTGGGTGAGGCAGCTCAGCTGACATGCCAGATTGTTGGGAGACCTTTGCCTGATATTAAATGGTACCGCTTCGGCAAAGAGCTGGTACAAAGCAGAAAATACAAAATGTCATCTGATGGACGCAATCATACACTGACAGTAATGACAGATGAACAGGAGGATGAAGGTCTCTACACTTGTATGGCTACCAATGATGTTGGAGAAATTGAAACTAGTGGCAAGCTATTATTGCAGGCTCCTCCTCAGTTCCACCCTGGCTTCCCATTGAAAGAGAAATACTATGCAGGTGCAGGTGGCACCCTCCGCCTTCACGTTGTGTATATTGGCCGGCCAGTACCAGCAATAACTTGGTTCCATGGCAACAAACCTTTAAGAGGATCAGAAACAGTTACTATTGAGAACACAGAACAGTATACTCACCTTGCTATTAAGAATGTCCAGCACAAGACTCATGCTGGGAAGTACAAAGTACAACTCAGTAACACATTTGGAACAGTTGACACTGTACTTAATGTGGAAATACAAGGTAATTAATTTTCTTTTCAGTATTTTTGTGGACTATTTTCTCAAATATTGACTGGAAAAAGAAATAAAAATGTTATGCTTTTTCTTATACAGATAAACCAGAAAAACCAGTAGGGCCAATTGTTATAGAGTCTATACTGAAGAATTCTGTGGTGATAAGCTGGAAACCACCAGAGGATGATGGAGGTGTTATGATAACCAATTACATCATAGAGAAACGTGAAGCCAAGGAAGGAGCAGAATGGCAACTTGTATCTTCAAGTATTTCAGGCACAACCTGCAGAATTGTTAATCTAACTGAAAATGCAGGCTATTATTTCCGTGTTTCTGCTCAGAATATGTACGGCATTAGTGAAGCACTGGAGGTCTCATCAGTAGTTTTTATAAAGCCTCCGTTTGGTAAGTAGAACCCAAAATATCAATGTCTGTATGTGCCCATGTTTTTGTTTAACTCCAGCCAGCAGCCCAGCCCCACACAGCTGTTCACTCACTGCCCCACCAGTGGGACTGGGGGGAGAATCAGAAGGATAAAAGCTGGAAAACTCTTGGGTTGAGATATGGACAATTTTGTAAAAAAAGCAAAAGCTGTATGTGCCATCAAAACAAAACAAGGAGTTAATTCCCTGCTTCCCATGGGCAAATAGGTGCTCAGCCATCTCCAGGAGAGCAGGGCCCCCCCCACACACATAACAGTGGCTTGGGAAGACAAATGCCATCACTTCAAATGTCCCACTCTTGCCCCATTTTATATACTGAGCATGGTGTCATATGGTCTGGAAAATCCCTTTGGTCATTTGGGCTCACCTGTCCTGGCTGTGTCTTCTCCCACCCTCCCATGCACCCCCAACTTCCTCACCAGTGTGGCAGTACAAAAAGAAGAAATGGCCTTGGCTCTTTGTGAGCTCTGCTCAGCAGTAACAAAAACATCTCTATGTTATCGACCCTGTGTTCAGCACAAATACAAAACGCAGCCCCATATTAGCCATTGTGAAGAAAGTTAACCCTACCCAAACCAAAACCAACATAACCTGTAATTGATTAGTAAGGCAAGCTCACTTCAGTTTTTGATCTTTGTTATTCTTTACAGATAAACCAGGACAACCCGGCCAGCCAGTAGCAAGTGCTATCACAAAGGATTCTTGTGTTGTCTCATGGAAGCCACCTGCAAGTGATGGTGGTGCAAAGATTAGAACTTACTATCTTGAAAAGCGTGAGAAAAAACAAAACAAGTGGATTTCTGTAACAACAGATGAAATTCGTGAAACAGTCTACTCTGTGAAAGATCTTATTGAAGGTCTTGAATATGAGTTCCGTGTAAAATGTGAAAATCTTGGTGGTGAAAGTGAGTGGAGTGAGGTATCTGAACCAGTCATTCCAAAATCTGATGTACCAATTAAAGCTCCACATTTCAAGGAAGAACTAAGGAATCTGAATGTGAAATTTCAAGCTAATGCCACATTTGTCTGCAAAGTTACTGGTCATCCTAAGCCAATTGTCAAGTGGTATAGACAGGGCAAAGAAATCATGCCAGATGGGGAAAAGATCAAGATACAGGAATTCAAGGGTGGATACTACCAGCTGGTCATCACAAATGTAACAGATGATGATGCCACGGTATATCAAGTTAGAGCTACCAACCAAGGAGGATCTGTGTCTGGCACTGCTTCTCTGGATGTTGAAGGTGAATGAAAGGTCTTGATAATCAAGACAATTTGTTTTAATTTTGAATATTTAGACTATTCATGCTCTTTTAGTGTGCTTTTGGTTATGTATTTTTTCTTCCTCTTTCTATTGCAGTTCCTGCAAAGATTCATTTGCCCAAAAACTTGGAAGGCATGGGAGCTGTTCATGCCCTCCGAGGGGAAGTAGTGAGCATCAAGATTCCATTCAGTGGCAAGCCACCCCCTGTGATCACATGGCAGAAGGGACAAGATCTCATCGATACTAATGGACACTACCAAGTCATTGTTACACGATCATTCACATCTCTTGTTTTCCCAAATGGTGTTGACAGAAAAGATGCAGGATTTTACATTGTTTGTGCCAAAAACAGATTTGGGATTGACCAAAAAACAGTTGAATTGGATGTGGCTGATGTGCCTGATCCACCAAGAGGTCTGAAGGTAACTGACATTTCACGGGATTCAGTCAACTTAACCTGGAGTGAACCAGCCACTGATGGTGGAAGCAGGATCACAAACTACATTATTGAGAAACGCGCTACAACAGCAGAGAGATGGATTCGTGTTGCACAAGCTCGTGATACACGATACACAGTGGTGAACCTGTTTGGCAAGACCACCTACCAGTTCCGTGTGATTGCAGAGAACAAGTTTGGTCAAAGTCAGCCTTCTGAACCTACTGATCCAATTGTGACAAAGGAAGATAAGACCAGAGTAATGAACTATGATGAAGAAGTTGATGAAACCAGAGAAATTACGGCAGCTAAAGCAGCTCACTATTCTACAAAGGAACTCTATGACAAATATATGATTGCAGAAGAGCTTGGACGTGGGCAGTTTGGCATTGCACACCGCTGTGTTGAGGCAGTTTCAAAAAAGACTTATCTGGCCAAATTTGTCAAAGTAAAGGGTGCTGACCAAGTTTTGGTAAAGAAAGAAATTTCCATCCTAAACATTGCTAGGCACCAAAATATCCTGTATCTTCATGAATCATTTGAGAGCCTAGAAGAATTGGTCATGATCTTTGAATTCATTTCTGGGGTTGACATCTTTGAAAGAATCGGCACAGCTTCATTTGAACTCAATGAAAGAGAAATAGTAAGTTACGTACGCCAGGTCTGTGATGCTCTAGAATTTTTACATCGTCATAGCATTGGACATTTTGATATTAGACCAGACAATATTATTTACCTTACAAGAAGAAGCTCTGTGATTAAAATTGTTGAATTTGGTCAAGCCAGACAGTTAAGGCCTGGAGACAGCTTTAGACTCCAGTTCACTTCTCCTGAATATTATGCACCTGAAGTACATCACCATGACTTGGTCAGTACAGCTACGGACATGTGGTCAGTTGGTGCACTAACATACATACTTCTCAGTGGCCTTAACCCTTTCATTGCTGAAACAAACCAACAAGTTATTGAAAATATTCTAAATGCTGAATACAGCTTTGAGGATGAAGCATTCAAAGATGTAAGCATTGAAGCCATGGACTTCATTGATCGCCTACTAGTAAAGGAAAGAAAATCTCGGATGACAGCTGCTGAAGCACTTAATCACGTGTGGCTAAAACAGCAGACAGAAAAGACCAGCACTAAAACCATCAAGACCTTGAGGCACAGGCGTTACTATCAAACTCTAGTAAAGAAGGAGTGGAACACAGTTGTGTCAGTCGCCCGCATTTCCTGTGGAGGCGCAATTAGATCCCAGAAAGGCATAACGGTGGCTAAAGTTAAAGTTGCCCCAATAGACATTGGGCCTATTGCTGGGCAAATAAAGCATAATGTTGCAGAAGAAGGAGGCCATGCCAAATATGTATGTACAATTGAAAACTATGATGAGTCCACACAAGTCACATGGTACTTTGGTATGAGGCAATTAGAAAGCAATGAGAAATATGAAATCAAATATGAAGATGGTGTGGCAACCATGTATGTCAAAGATGTTTCTAAATCAGATGATGGAACCTACCGATGCAAGGTAGTAAATGATTATGGTGAAGACAGCTCTTATGCAGAACTTTTTGTTAAGGGTGTGAGAGAAATTTCTGAGCACTACAGATGCAGAACAGTTAGAAAAGTGAAACGACGGGTTGATACTATGAGACTACTAGAGCATCCCCCAGAATTTACTCTGCCTTTGTTTAATCGCACTGCATATGTTGGAGAAAATGTCAGATTTGGAGTAACTATAACAGTTCACCCAGAACCTCGTTTAACATGGTACAAATCAGGCCAGAAAATCAAACCTGGGGATGATGATAGGAAGTATACTTTTGAATCAGACAAGGGTCTTTATCAACTTGTCATCAATAATGTCACTGAAGAGGATGATGCTGAATACAGTATTGTGGCACGCAATAAATATGGTGAAGACAGCTGCAAAGCTAAGCTGACTGTGATTCCGCATCCACCTCCAGCAGATGCCACACTCAGGCCAATGTTTAAAAGACTGCTGGCAAATGCTGAATGTCAAGAAGGCCAAAATGTCAGTTTTGAGATCAGGGTATCTGGTGTGCCAAAACCAACTTTGACATGGGAGAAAGATGGTCAACCTCTATCCTTTGGTCCCAACTTTGATATAATTCATGAAGGTTTAGATTATTATGCTTTGCATATCAGAGATACTTTACCAGAAGACAGTGGCTACTACAGAGTTACTGCTACAAACAGTGCTGGATCTACGAGCTGTCAGGCTTATCTAAAAGTTGAACGCTTGAAATATGTCAAGCGTGAGTACAAGACAGAAGAAGAGCGGGAGAAGCATGTACAAAGGCAAATTGACAAGACCTTACGAATGGCAGAAATCCTTTCTGGGGTTGAAGCTGTTCCACTGACACAAACTGCACAAGAGGCTCTCAGAGAAGCTGCTATCCTATATAAACCAGCCGTTAGCTCTAAGACCGTTAAAGGTGAATATGAAATTCAGAAAGAAGAAAAGAAGGAGAAGGAGGAAAGGAAACTTCGTATGCCATATGAGATCCCAGAGCCTCGCAAACATGTACATCTTGAGGAAGATCAGCACATTAAACACTTTGTGCCTCTGTCCAACATGAAGTGGTACAAGAGGCTGCGAGACCAGTATGAAATGCCAGGAAAACTTGAGAGGACTGTTCAGAAACGCCAGAAACGCATACGTCTTTCCAGGTGGGAGCAATTCTATGTGATGCCACTGCCACGCATTTCTGATCAGTACAAGCCTAAATGGCGCATACCAAAGCTGACACAAGACGATCTTGAAATTGTGAGACCAGCACGCCGGCGTACCCCATCTCCAGAGTATGAATATCACTATAGACCAAGAAGGCGATCACTTGGCGACTTGTCTGATGAGGAACTGCTCATGCCAATAGATGACTACTTAGCCATGAAGAGAACTGAAGAGGAAAGACTGCGCCTTGAAGAAGAGCTGGAGTTAGGCTTTTCTGCTTCCCCACCAAGTAGAAGCCCCCCACGCTTTGAACTATCTGCCCTTCGATATTCTACTGCAGGAGCACAAGTCAGTTCAGAGGAAGAAAGAAAAAGAGAGCTGAGGTATTCAAGCTATCACATTCCAACTAAAGCTGAGACCAGTGCAAGCTATGCAGAGCTTCGTCAACGTCACGACAGGGCTGCCTACAGACCACCTAAACAAAAGCAAAGAATAATGGATGAGAGGGAGGATGAAGAATTGCTGCGGCCTGTTGGCACTGATCAGCGACTCTCTGAATACAGGAGTGAGCTCAAATATATGGCAGAAGAAGAAAAGAGTAGACTCAGGAGAAGGAGGGAAAGAGAAATAACTGAGATCACATCAGAAGAAGAAGAAGAAATAGAAATGGTGCAATATGGTCACAGGGAATTTTCACCTCCCTCTAGATTATTAAGGAGAAGAAGATCCCTTTCTCCAACTTACATTGAGTTGATGCGTCCTGTATCTGAATTAATTCGACCTCGCTCACGGCCTCCTGAAGAAAGTGAGAGAAGATCCCCAACACCAGAGAGAACTCGACCACGCTCACCTAGCCCGGTCTCTAGTGAAAGATCTCTCTCCCGGTTTGAGAGGATGGCAAGATTTGATATATTTTCTAGATACGAGTCCATGAAATCTGCTCTGAAAACTCAAAAAACAATGGAAAGGAAATACGAAGTTCTGACTCAGCAGCCTTTCACCCTTGACCATGCTCCTCGCATTACCCTGAGAATGCGCTCACACCGGGTACCGTGTGGCCATAACACCAGGTTCATTCTAAATGTCCAATCAAAACCAACCGCTGAAGTGAAGTGGTACCACAACGGTATTGAGCTCCAAGAGAGCAGTAAGATACACTTTACCAATACAAGTGGTGTATTAACTCTGGAGATTCTTGACTGCCACATTGATGACAGTGGAACATACCGAGCTGTATGCACAAACTACAAAGGAGAATGCTCTGATTATGCAACGCTAGATGTTACTGGAGGAGATTACACTACATACTCTTCCCAGAGAAGAGATGAAGAAGTACCAAGGTCAATTTTACCTGACTTGACAAAAACAGAGGCATATGCAATCTCCTCATTTAAGAAAGCGTCTGAAACAGAAGCAAGTTCCTCAGTAAGAGAGGTCAAATCAGAAGTGTCAGCAACAAGAGAATCACTTTTATCCTATGAACACTATGCTGCTTCTGAAGAAAAAGTCACTGCAGCTGAAAAAAAATCATTGGAAGAAAGGACTTCACACAAAGCATTTAAAAGCACTCTGCCAGCAACAATCCTTACAAAGCCACGATCAATCACAGTTTCTGAAGGGGAGACTGCAAGATTTTCCTGTGACGTTGATGGTGAACCAGCACCAACAATAACATGGCTCCGTGGAAGTCAACCTATTGTTTCTTCAAGGCGCTTCCAAGTAACACGAACACAGTACAAGTCTACCTTTGAAATTTCTTCTGTCCAGATGTCAGATGAAGGAAGTTACACTGTTGTGGTGGAAAACGCTGAAGGAAGACAGGAAGCCCATTTTACTTTGACCATTCAAAGAACAAAAATCCCTGAAAAAACAATTACATCACCTCCAAGGATAAAATCTCCTGAGCCTCGTGTAAAGTCACCAGAGCCAGTTAAGTCTCCTAAACGAGTGAAATCTCCTGAACCCATCAGCAGTCTCCCAAAAGCTAAGTCACCACCTGCAGACAAAATGGTACCAACAGAGAAAGTACAATTACCAACTGCTGCTCCACCAAAGATAAAACAGCATCTGAAAGCAGAAACTCTTGGAGATAAGGTAAAGTTATCCTGTGCAGTTGAAAGCAATGTTCTAAGTGTCAGAGAAGTGGCTTGGTATAAGGATGGTAAAAAACTGAAAGAAGACCATCATTTCAAGTTTCATTATGCAGCAGATGGCACTTATGAGCTCAAAATCCATGAACTCACGGAATCTGATAAAGGAGAATACACCTGTGAAATTATTGGGGAAGGAGGTGTTTCAAAAACTAACTTCCAGTTTACTGGCCTAGTATTTAAAAATATCCATTCCCAGGTAAGAGCTGAATCTGAATCTCATAAAACAGTTCAGAAAGAACTGGTTTCTACCCAGAAGAAATCAGTAGTGGCAGCTGAAGAGAAATTTGAAGTTCAAGAAGTTATTAAAAAGTCAGTTGTTACAGAAGATGTCAAACAATTGAAAGCAGAAATTACAGCTTCTTCAACTAAAATGACAATGTCTGAAGGGCAGAAAGTGACATTGAAAGCCAACATTCCAGGTGCCTCTGAAGTAAAATGGGTGCTGAATGGAATGGAGCTGAGAAATTCAGATGATTACAGATATGGTGTTTCTGGAAGCGATCACACGCTAACTATCAAAAAGGCCAGTTATAAGGATGAAGGTATACTCACCTGTGAGGGCAAAACTGATGAAGGCATTATTAAATGCCAGTATGTTGTGACCCTTTCTAAAGAGCGCTCCAGTGAGCCAGCATTCATCATGCAGCCTAAGTCTCAAAACGTCAATGAAGGACAAGATGTGTTGTTCACCTGTGAAGTTTCTGGGGAGCCTTCTCCTGAAGTTGAGTGGTTAAAGAATAATCAACCTGTAAGTAATTATTTAATATGTTTACTTGAAAAATTATAATTTATTCATAAAATTGATCATAATGAAACCATTTTTGTTCCCCTCCTTAGATTGCAGTTTCATCGCACCTCAGAGTATCTCGCTCTAAAAATATATATTCTCTTGAGATTCGAAATGCAGCAGTGAGTGACACTGGAAAATACACAGTCAAGGCAAAAAATTACCATGGGCAGTGTTCTGCTACAGCATCTTTGACAGTACTCCGTAAGTTTGTTCTTCGGATCTTATGTTCAGAATAATCACAACATTTTGCTGTGGTGTGTTTACTAAAGTGACTTACGATAAAATCCACTGGCAATGTTGACTTCAGTATTTTAAGAAGTTAACCTTTCTTTTGTGTATTACATATACAGCCCTAAAACAGCATTAGAAATCTTTTTTAACACCCACAGAGTAGCACAGAGGTGCTCTATTACATCAACAGGTGCATGTTAAGAGAAAGTGATGAGCATTTCTTCTAGGATGAGTATGTTAAGACCTTGGTGCTGGTAATTATTCTTTCCTCATTTACTGACAAAATCTGCTGCCATAAAACAAAGTCATTCCACAGTTAAAAATTTTTATGGCAACTTAATTGAACTGGGTTTACTGTTTTATTTGCTATACCATATCCCAGTTCCTAGCACCAAGGTATGGCTGTGATTTGCGTGCATGACTGTGTTTGGGTTTAAAGCAAAGCTGCAGTGACTGAGCTTGCCTGTTGCACTTTATAGCTACAGAACAATGCAGTGAAATAAATATTTTACTACTCTGTGTTTTTAAGAACTTGAAAATGTTTCACAGCTTCTACAAATATGAACTGAACATACACAATTTCTGAGTGTCTAATTCTAGTAATGATTCTAATAAGAAACACTGTGTGATGACCTGTTTTTTCTTAAGTATGTATGTTTTTCCTTGAAGCTCATACATACTGTAAGTTTCATTGCCTATTTTTTAATTTCTAAATTACTGCTTGTGATTTGGATATCCTGAATCAAATGACTGTAAACAAGTGTATACTCCACTGCACTTTTCCATTGAAAGCAAAGTATGCGTCTTCATTTCTGTAAAATTAACCATATAGAACTGCATGATTTTGTTCGTTAATGTGATGTTGTTGCTTTTTCCTTCTATGTTTGCAATGCTCCTCAGCTCTAGTTGAAGAACCTCCGAAAGAGGTAGTATTGAAGACCAGTGGCGACGCAAGCATGCACGAAAGTTTTTCTTCTCAGTCCTTTCAAATGGCTTCTTCTAAACAAGAGGCTTCATTCAGCAGTTTCAGCAGTAGCAGCATGACTGAAATGAAATTTGAAAGCATGTCTGCCAAAAGCATGTCTTCCATGAAAGAATCCTTTATAGAGATGAGCTCCAGCAGTATTATGGGGAAATCTAGCATGGCTCAACTGGAGAGTTCAACTAGTAAAATGCTTAAATCAGGTCTGAGAGGTGAGCATTACAATTATCAGTAGAGTTAGTGCTTCAGCTATCCTGAAGTAGTCCTCAGGTTAAAGCTGCTGCATGGCTTAGTGAAAAGACTAACTTGGTATTTTTTTGTCCTATTTTATAAAGGAGTACCACCCAAAATTGAAGCTCTCCCATCTGATATCAGCATTGAGGAAGGAAAAGTTCTCACACTATCCTGTGCCTTTTCGGGTGAACCTGCTCCTGAAATAACATGGTACTGCAGAGGGAGAAAAATTACCAGTCAGGAGCAGCAAGGCAGATTTCACATTGAAACCAGTGAAGATCTAACCACTCTGATCATCATGGATGTCCAGAAGAACGACGGTGGACTTTACACTCTGAATTTAGGGAATGAATTTGGCACCGATTCTGCCACTGTGAATATAAATATCCGATCACCTTAGAGAGCTTAATCTGTATTATTTACACTTGTATTTTTACAAGTGATTCATATATGGACTGAAATATCTGATATGTAAATATAAAAGAAAAATATTTTTTTACCTACCTGAACAAGACAAAGTCCAGATCTATACATTATGACTTATAGTCATTATTGACCTAAGAATTTAAAACACTTTTTTCACTGACCTGTACATACTGTATATAGCCGAAGTTAACGGTTATGAAGTTTTGTACTGCTTATTTTATGACATTTTGAAACGTAACTTTTGGAACTAACAGTTGGCAGGGGAAAGTTTCCTAGCAAACGACTACCCAGCTCAACATTTAACTAATTTTTGCGCCTCAACTCATTGTTGATGTCTAAGAATGCCTCAACAGGTAGAGTGGCTCCCTGTTGAAGATTACCTACACCTAAGACATGATACTGTGCATAGTATTTCAGACGTGCACAAATATTTATGTTGAATCAGAAATGTAAGGCATTGGTGATGTTTGCAATTACCCTCCTGTAAGCATTGCTTTAATGTTTTACATTGGATCTGATTATGTCATAATTTTCATACCTGACTGACAATTTGTAGACAAAGTGCAAGCGGCCAGCACTTTGTTTACCCACTGTGTACTGTTTCTGACATATTGACTGCCTGAATAGCTTTTAAAAAAGTAACATCACCTGGCCATCCCCTAATCAACAAAGCTATTTAGGTATTCAAGTGCAGCAGCAGTACCCCATCTTGGAGGTTCTTAGGGTGCAGTGATTGAGTTTGTGTGGTAGTATTAGACACCCAGTAGTCACTTCCAGGCAACTAAGCAATGAACCACAGTTTGAAAACAAACTGTTGCTACAACATCAAATACCAGCCTGCACTTCAACTTGCTTTAGTTCTCCTAATGTAGTAATAGAGCTTGGTAGCTGTTGAACCTCCTTGAGATAAAACTGTTCATTTGAAATAAAGCATGCTTTCTGCACCATAAAGTCTGTGACTCCTTCTTTCTTTATTATGCTGTTTTTACAGTTCCTGTACTACACTACAGAAAAAGGTGCTGAAACCAAAGATGAGGTAGAAATGCAGTTCTCCAATGTAAACCAGGTAGTTAACTGTTGACAATTCAGCCATCTATCAGAAACAGCCTGTGCACCAGCCAGCCTCAGAAAAAATCACTTAAAAAAAATTTCTTCATAGGTTCTTCATTGAAAAAGGATAAATTCTAGCGTATGACTAAGCATTGTGCTCATCCCTGTTATTTCCAGGCTTTTGTCTACACCATCTTGTTTTTTTGGCAGCTGCAACTAGTACAGACTAGTTGACCCTAACTGCCTGGACCAACAAGTTGTCACCTCCCGTGGGTGATTTATCAATTCTTCATCTCACAAGTCAGCTGACAAATCTGTCAGAGCAAAGCCTGTCTTCACATTTGGGGGATTGTGGGAGGGGTTGGGATATGTTATCTATGGGGAAAGGAGTATCAAGGTCAAAGGAGCAATTCTACTTCTAGAATTCACTCTGCAGAAAAAGCTTGAGAGCAAACACATTTGCAGAAATGCAACACTTTAAAATAGCACTTTAAAACACTTTAAAATAAAATAGAGCTGTAAAATTGTCTGAAGTGGAGCAAGAGCATTAGTTAGCAAACATGATGCATCACTGTGACTCTCAGCGTGCCACTAATACTAAAAAAACCCCAAAAGAGTCAAGTTCAAATAAAGCAGATAGAATGTTTAAAAACCTATTCCAAAAAGACTCACTGTGGAACCTTTTTTTCTAATTCTCTATAACCCTATGTATATTATCAACCATTATCTATCCAAATTGTGCAGGAAAGCTAAGAAATAGGGACAAAACAAGGACTAAAGTAAAAATAAGAATTTCAGAAGAGCTAAGCTCTGGGTCAGGACAAATTGCAAACTTTTACAGGTGATGGAAGCAGGAATTATAAAAATGAAAGAGTTTAAGAGTGCATGGTATTTCTTCCTTAGGGAGAAAAGTAAAAAAGAATAAAAATTAAGTAAAAAAGCTGTATATTTTAATCTTTAAACCATTCAAAAAGAAAAAAAACCTCAAGAAAGCTTCTAATTCTCATTTCCTTAAATGTTTAAAAACACCCCAACCAATAAACTCAATACAAGACACAAAAATGCATATATACAAGCTTATTTAGCTAACAAGTCACTTGTGTACACAGGAACACAATAAAACACTAAAAACACACTAGATATTAATCATCTCAGAAGAGAGTGATAAACAGCATCTGCAGATTTATCCATGGCCCCTTCTACACAAAGGCTACTGGAAACTCAATCTTACATGGCCTCTGCTGAGTCTCAAAACACTCAGTCAATGAAGAGGAAGCACACTGGTGTGATGGTGTAAGCAAGTTCATCCTGCCAGTACCTCTCTGGCCCAACTCAGCACAGCACTTAAGCAAGTACTTTTGGCAGATGAGTCACTCACATGTCTAAGAATAGGATTTAAAATACTTAGGGGCTTTGCTGAAACACAGCTTGAATAGATAATGTTGCAGGCCAACCAGCTGAGCCAGTGTTTTTCCACAAGACTGCTAAGGAAATGCTAACCCAGAGTGACACTGCTGAAGTTACAACCTAAAGCTTCTATACTCCATTTCACAGAACACATGCCTAAGAATAACATTTTTCAAGGCAACAGATTAAGCAGTCTCTGGATGAAAAGAAATAAACATTTTGAGTCACTTATTATCTCAAATACTGGGATTTCTAACTATATAAGCTGACATTTGCTTTCTTCAAAGATCAGATCTATTGTGCTATAGGACCAAGTTTAGAAAAGTATCCCACCACTGATATGTTGTATGAAAGCATTTGGCATTCATGTTTCCTGAGTGCTGATGCACAAGGAAAAATATTAACAAAGCTCTGTGAGCTGCCGTTTAAATCCTACTACAGAGCTATGTATTTTCTACTAACATTTTACATGTGGCAGCTTGAGAAAAATACCTGTGATGGTGGAAAGCCATAATTACACTGAGAGATTCATTTTATTTCATTTTAGCTGGTTTTCAGACATAGATATTTCCTTTATTCAGGTATCACACCCCTTTTAAAAGTTTCTGATTTACACCAGCAGGAAAAAGAGCTACACTAGAATACTTAAAGTGATAGGGGTGGAGCAAAACTCAAGTTGGTAATTTGTGAAAATAACCTTAACTAAAACAAATGGATGTGATTTCAATTTTGAAGAAAGGAATAATTTTTTTGCAGCAGCAGCAACCACTGAAGTATTCCTATCCCAAAGACTGCTTTCTCTGAGGAAAAAAAAAGGTTAAAAAAGTGAGGTTGAATTACTATGTTGAAAGACAAACATTAATTTACAGTACTTTAAAGCCCCTGAGCATTGTAATCTCAGTATTCACAGCTCTCCAAATCGAGTGCCTTACCATTTAATTCTTTATAATGGGAGAGGGCAATTTCTAAGCATTCTAATTCTAATTATCTGATGTTAGAAACTTCAGACATGTAAATGAAGTTAGCACTTTTCACATAAATATATGTCCCATGCTTATATTCTTTAAGTGATGAATACTATCTAGAAATTTGAATTGGTCTCAGATTGAGCTCTTCAGAAGCACGAGATCAAAACTAGAAGTACCAACTACCTAGTCTGTTGAGGTTCAGCTCTCATTCTGCACTAGAAAGAATGATACAATCAGGCTTTCCTGATAAACTCCCCCATAAATTTGGAAATACATTATGTAAGAGCAGTCAGGTATTTTTCAATCTTACTATGTGTGGATCATCGTGATTTCAGCCAGGTAGTTTTCAGAAATTATTTCTTAGCCCCTGTTACCAAAAGTGTGACAGCATATCATCTTCACTAATTTCACTAAAATACATTTTAGGATTTTTGGCACAGGTATCTATAAAAAGGCTGATTTAATAGAAATGTATCACACATATATACATAAAGCTGAAATGATGGCTTTGTGGACCTAGAAAAACCCAAAACACCACTGAAGCAACAACATGTACATTTTGTGCTTGGATCTGATCAAAACAACTTTTGCCTTGTAGTAGTATTTAAAATTATTACTTACTACTACATTCACTGATCAGTCTCACTTTGTTTTTGCAAAACATGGAGTCCAATCTCTTTTCTTTATAGTAGTTGAAAGCCGAAACAGGTATCTGTCATTGTGACATGTAATTAACACTGCAGAAGCTGGCAGAAACCTCTGAAATTTCGAAAAGCACTTCTGACAGTGTATTCAAGACAACACTCTCATTGCAGTACGTAGTTTACTTCTCTGAACATCTTCTTTAATACTTATTTTTACAATTGTCGTGTCATACAGAATACATTAAAGCAAACATTCAGAAAAAAAAAAGTACAAGCATGTGTGTGGCTGATATGCATATGCCAGTTTGCATTAAAATTGACAGAACTGAGCACAAATGACAGCTCTGAGCTGGTATCCACAAACCCCTTTTACAAACTATTTCATTCCACTCGAATCTGACATAATGGTTTATGAACTGGCATTTTATATAAGGCCAACAGCTCTTATGTTTTTCCTCAACATTTGGACCTATTTTGATTTAAATAAATCAACATTCCAAAAATTTGTAAATAAAGCTCCCATTCCCATCTGTTCATTCCAGCCTGCTTCAAATTATTTATATACACAAAAGGAAGACTAGTTACACCAAATTAAAGATCTGATTATAAAAACAGATTTTGGTATGTGCTTGAGTACAAAAAACCCTGTGCATTTATTTAGCAATTGTGTAAATCAAGAACTGTAAATGGCTTGCTTAAAGTGCTCTACAGCTAAGACTTTATAGACGAAGTTCACCCCTAAACAAACACCCAAAAAGTCCCCAAAAGTTTACAATGCTAACATTAACAACCTTCTTGACCAAGGTGCTAGTAGGCACTATTATACTATATTACTCATTAAGAGAGTCAGACTCTGACCTCACTTACAGTTAATACAAATTTACACTGATGTAATTGAGAGCAGAATCCATCTTCTGGTGTATACCATCCTCAAATGATATAAAGGAGTTGCAAAAACAGACGCTCCCTTTTGTATAAATATGTCATAAATAAAACATGTATAGATACAAATATTCATTACAACAGCAGCTTAGAACGGTCTAACGTTTCAGCTCTTGTTTTTATCATACTTTGCTAAAAACACATCTTAAGTAAGCAGAGTAAATCTTAACAGCACTGTATTAATTATTTGTGATTCTACACACCCCAGAAACAATTTATGCACATTTTGAAGCTTTTAGTAGACCTTTAGTAGGTAGAAGTAGGTAGAAATTTTTGATGCAAAAAAGAATAAATAAATAAAAACTATTAAATATCCCATGTTTGGTACAAATACTTCATATTAAGTTATTTTTACACATTTGTTTAGAAAAATACACTAAATATTTCTACTTTCATTGCCTAAAAATAAGGACTGGATTATGTATATCCTTGTGTTTTTAAAGGCGGCAATGTCAATTACCGTCAAGCTGCTGGAGCAGAGCCATTTGTGCCCATTCCCACAGCCCTTACACTGGCAAAAAAAAAGCCATTGTGGGGCTAATCACAGCTCCAGGTGGATGACCTGGTACCAATGGTACCAAATGACCAAGAGGCCCATGGCACAAGTTGCATTTTTCTGCAAAAAAAGGAAAACGTTTTGCTGAAGTTTATAATGCTTGTTTACTAACATATCGGTCAGACCTCCACACTTTTTAAAAAGAGCTGCATTTACAAATGTGGATGCTTATCTGTTAAAGCCATCATTTGTTCCAAAAAATGCACATTCAAACTGTGAAATATTAGGAAAATACTCTTGCAAATAAACTATATAAAATACACTTCAAAGATAGTATTTATGTCATTCTATAAAGTGCAGAGAAATCCTTCTAAAAAGGGAAATAACTACTTCCTATAACAACAGTATAATTACAGCAGCTTTTGCATAGCGTTATTTATAGAAAATTTAATACTTTCAGTTGCTTCAGGAGGAAGAGGATGAAAGAGTTTCTTCCAGTTCAGATCTTTCCTTTGACACTGATTTACTTTCTTCAGGAATGGCTGATGATACCAGATCTCCATTGACAGCACTTCTAGAACAATGAGCAGATCCTATAAAAAGATCAATTAAGTATTTAATTTTCAATCCCCAAAAATATCATCCAATCTGTCACTTATTGTAATTGCAAAGTATTTCCTATATATAAGCAATCAGAAGAACTAGTGAAATTAAAGTCTTGAGAGGAATTATAATGGAGTCAAAATGCCAGCAAGATTCAGAAAGAAAAAACACACAAGAGCTGGCTACTAAGTCAGCCCATCTAATCACGGGGGACTAAATTCTGATCATGATCTTTATTATTGGCAAGGCTGTGTGCCTTCAGAGCAGTGCTGTTCTCTACAAAAGGCTAGAAGTCACTGAAATGAACGATCTTTCCACAGTGTACTGAGTGAAAACTACCCCTGTGACTCAAAACTCAAAAAAAAGAGAACTTCTTCTGTGACAATAAGCAGGTGGCAAACAGCAATATTCCACATCACTTACCAGTTAATCATTTGTGTGAGAGTCTATTAGAACAAATATCCCTTTTCTGGGTATGTCTTAATTTTTATCTTGCCAGTCGTCCCACTGATTTCAATCTAACTACTCCAGCTGCAAGATCATTTGTAATATAGATGGAAGCCAGCACAAGTCAACCAGGTAACAAACAATACAAGTGCTCTGATTTATAGTATAGGAATCTTACAAATAAAACACTTTTCTTCATGCCGATATCAGTGCCAGAACAGCTGCTCTAAACAGCTGTACCTAAAGAGACAAAGATACAAAGAAACCTCCCTCCCTTTCAAACTTACTCTGAGAATCTTCAGAAAGTGTATCACTGTAAGATTCTGTATCTGAGTATGTTCTTCTGCGCCGCTGAGAAAATCGGTGAAGAGATGAACCCGGTTCTTTCACAGAATGATTAATCCTACAAAGGAAATGAGATCTATTAGTAAGCAAAATCAGTAACAACCCACACAAATTTTATATACTTTAAATTTGAGATAACTTTGGTGCTTAGATTAAATTGTGAATATCAATGCTTTTTACTATACTAGTCTACTACAGCAGACTAGAAACAGCACAGTTAACAGTCTTAATTTCACAACTGCAAAGCCTGAAATATTTTAATTTTAAGGCTAGCAAGTTCAGGAAGGTCTTTTGAGACACAAGAAAAAAGCTTAAGGAAACAGAAAATTACCTTTCTGAATAGCAAGGACCAGGGTGGCTAATGGAACGCTTCATCTAGGGGAAAAAATCCAAAGAACAAACAACACCAAAAATGTTAACTTTAAGCCAGATAAAGTTTCTCAGAAGATTGATATGGATATTTACATTATTTTTTACTTTATTTAGTCTTTACAAAGAGAGATGGCAGTATTTCTTTTTATAAAAAGCCACCACTCTCATTCAAAAATCTGATTTAACTGTATGGAAACAAGACAGATTGCCATCAATATTAAAAGTTTTAGGACATTCACACAGCAATTACTTTATTACAAAAAGATTCTACCTCCTATCTATGGAATTCATTCCCTCTTGCACCAAAGCTCCTCAAGGAGCCATTGTTAATTGCTATGATATACGGAAGTATCAAGACATTTTTCCTTTACCAAATGGAAGTTTAAATTCCTCACTACACAATAAAGCCCAATTATACCTCTTGATTCCTTGTGGTTTCTCTATAACTATCAAATATCTATGTATATCAAAAAAAGTTATTATTTTAAATCAGAATGATCAGCTTCGTAAGTAAAGTGCTTGAAGATAAAGAGATGAAAGATCCATATGCAAAGAAAGAGATTCCCACAACAAAATTGCACAATACAGCTCATCTTGGAATACATACGCAGAACTGAGAAAGCATTTCATTCCCCATACACTGTCCTTCTAAGGCAATTAATCAGTGAATAGTTATGGAAATAATACCTTTATCATTATATATATTTTTGTTAAATAAGGGAATGATATATTAATACAAACATCTTGAATTACATACACTGAAACATATGCTATCTTACTGAAGTCCTTAAAGCTATAAAGCACTCAAGCAGGATGTGAAGTTATGTGATTTTTTTGATCAGTGTACAGTCAGTACTCTAAAAAACCCAAACAATTGAACTGAGGAAAAGTTAAACCTCATTCGTTTATGAGATACTTCACTACAGGACCTTGACATGCATGATAAATTAATGATGATGTAAAGGGTAGCAAAGAAAGACTGAGAATGGAAAACTGATTTATATGTGGGACCAGTACTGATTTATAACACAGTCAAGATTTCAACTGTTGATATCATAGCACATAACAATAGCACAGCATTCTGCCACTTCTCCCCCCAGTCCAACCACCAGTATGACACTTAGAAAAGGTAGTATTTCAAAATGTCTAAACCATTTGAATAGGTGATGGTGACACAGGAGAAACCAAGGGATCAGGGTGAGGCAGCTGGAACATTTCTGGCTTAAACTTGGCATTAGCAATCTTCACACATTCTTCAAGTGTTGTGATAAATGTATTACATGTGGCACTAAGCAAGGAAGAGGCTTCATTCATGTTCTGAAAATAAATGAAAGCATAAGCAAGAAAAAGAATTAAAATATGTAAACACAACTTTCCTCCACCACCTCTCCCAGACACACTAATTTCCCTCATTACCACTAAAAATTTACATTTCTTATTTTTTTAATCAAATGTGCACCTTACCATAAGGCAAATTTAAGAAAACAAATGTGACAGCATTGCAATTTCTTTCTTTCTGACATCTGAGTTTTTTTAGGGTACCAGTCAACAATGCCTGACTGTAAATCTTGTCTCAGAGTGATTAACTGGTATCAGAAGATCATTCAGTGAAATGCAGTGCAGCAGAAGGTCTGAACAGTTTTATCACTCTAGAGCAAGGAGCTGCAGGTCCATTTCACCTCCCTAAACTGAAAACTTGCTCTGTTGTGACTAAGCATCAGCCCCTGGCTTTGCACTAATGGACCAACAACATTGTTCACATGCTCCTCAAGAGTACAAAGAATGAAGTCATGAATTTCCAGTCCTTTCATTTAAAAGCAGGAATACACTCTAGTATTGTACTTGTGCACATTCAGGGATAGATATCCACACTGCATGTTTCCAATGCCTGGAACACTAGCTTTCATTGATAAAAAAATGGAATACCCTCCAACATAAGGAAGTAAGATTGGACAAACTAAGATTTCAACTACATGAACAGAGATGCAAAACAAGACAAAATATTGTATTGCTCACATGATAGCCCTTTCTGGCCTTTCAACCAAATGGCTCAGAAACACAATTGGTTCCTAACACCTGGTACAATTATAGTTACAGAAAATCACTATTATTAGTACATCTACACACAAGTATTCAAAAACTGACATTAGGTTAGGTCTCTCAATATTTGGGAGATGAATAAGGTTTACGACATCAACAGTAACTTGAGGTGTATTATATAATGGAAGGAAAAGAAATTGTGGAATTGTGCACCTCAATGCTGGGAGGAGAGCGAGTCTCATCATGATGAACAAATTCTTGTATTGTATGAACTTGCTGCATTAAAAGATCACAGTAGAGACGAAGTTCAGACATTTTGGTTTTAAGAGATTCATTGGTCTCACTTATTTCTATGGAAAAAAATGGAAATATATATTTATTGCATACAATGTACATACACATTGTAATTTTTACACACTTTTCATTTAAATATGAATTTTAAAATCCACTCAAACTTCCACTTAATTTTGAGGAAAACTGGATTCTGCAATGAATCAAGAATTATACTTGAAGCAGACAATACTTTTGGATAATTGAAGCTAATTTAATTACTATTGTAAAATAGGCACATTATCAGAAAAATAAAGCTGAAATCTTTCTTGGCTGCCATATAATGTTGAAGAAAATCACTGGATAAAACTTATGTCATCCACCAGAGTGGCTGGAAACAGTTAGATTAAGTCATCTAAGAAATATTATGGAAAAAAAATACTATAAGGAGTTACTGTAACAGCAGAAATGAAATGTCTTCACAACAGCTACAAACAATATGTTTATTCTAGTGACAACACCTTGCTAGTATTTCAGCTTCTTAAGATACAAGAGGTCAATGCAGGTGACTTCTAATGCTAATACTGAAGGTGAATTTACCATAGAGATTACTCTAAAAATAATTACAATTTATATTAAAAGACAATAATACTGACTTTGTACCACAATATTTGCATTATGATTATCTGAAGAAGTGATCTACTCTAGGTAACATACATACCTTTTTCTTTTTTTGTTCTGGTATCTGCTAAACAGGCTTTTGCACTCCCCAGTGCTACGAGCCATCTTTGCCTTTCAGCTGCATTAACTGCTTTCACATAGAAATGCTGCTCCCCTGGGATGATTAGCTCCATTCTTGTATTGTCTGTTGCATGAACTTGTGATAGAAGAGAAAAAAAAAGGAAATAATAATAACCTCAACTCAGTATTTTTAAATACTGCTCAAAGTGTTTTAAAATGCTTATGATAATCCCACAGTAATACAGTAAATCACAATGCACCACTACTAAGCAAGGAAAAGCCCAAAGCTGCTCAACCTTTCTTCCCACTATCCTTCACCAAAAGAACAAGGTAACAAGCAAAAATCAACTGGAACAGGGAAAAAAAAAAAAAAAAAAGTGATCCTCCCCTCTTTACATTACTGATTTCATCTACACTAAAGAAACACTAACAAAAAGGAGTTAACACATGTGAAAAACACTTTGTGGCCCATGTGAAATAAGTTCCACTTTTTAATATCAAAGTACCCACATCACAAGCTCAGCTGCCTGTAAGGATCTGGAAAAAAAGTCTTAGTTAACAGCAAGAGGAAGCTAGAAAACACCTTGCTATTAGCCAAGGAGGCTGACCTACAGTTAAGAATACACTAAAGACTAAAGTCTTACTTCAGAACAAACAGTTCACTTTCCTGTCTCAAATACACCCATCACCTATGCATGTGCACAGCTGCTAACAGTGACAAAAGTAAAAATTACTCAGGAAACCAAAAGACTAAACACTTCTGGTTTATAAGAATCTTCCCTTCTTGGATCACTGCTGCTGCTCTTTTGCAAAACTGGCTTTCATGATTGAGGCTCTATCCCTGATCGTACGAGGAAAAAGCAGTAGAACTAAACAGCTAACTTCAAGCATGAACCATGTGCACATAACCATTAAAAACAAAAAGTAATAAATGGTGTGTTATAAATCTCAAAATAAAACTCTCTTCACATTCATTATTGTTTGTTAACTATGAACCTGACACACTGGACTACAGGTAAACAAAAACAGAAAAGGAAAAACACGTGATGCAAAAATATAGGATTGATGATATTTTCTATTTCCATGGTAATTAAAATCTTCTCAAGCAGCAATCTATTAATTCTTACCTTTTATTTCACACACAGCCATCTTTATACTTCCTTTGCTGCCTTTGCAAACATCATCCTGGGAATCATAGTATGACAATATCCCATTGTCTAAAACGAACCACCGAGGCTGCCAACCTAGAGAGATCAAAAACATGACAGAGAAAATTTAGTCTTATTCCTAAATTGTAAATCAAATTCATCTCTTTGGCTGTAAGAGGCAAACATTTAATTATTCTTTTAACACACCAGAAGAAAACAATCTATGCAGTCTGAGGACCAGAACCACTTTATAACCAGACTAGTGTTATATGGATATTCCACTCCCATTATTTTTGGGTGCAAGATCAGCATTTTTCTTCTGTTTTCACTGTATTCCAGTGAAAATTCCAGAGAAAAATTCAATTTTAAATTTAAATTTTAAGTTTTAAAATTAAATTTTAATTTAGCCACTACAGAATCCTGTTTTGAATGTTGTTAAATTACATACCTCTGAAAAACCATTCTCATTCAAATATATTTTCCAGGCAGATTTTTCTAAGATTGTAAGAACTTATTGTAAGATACAAATAAATGACTCACACCACCAACTGCTATGCTATGTTCTCTTTTACCTACTGTATTTCAGTGAAAACTTTATATTTCACACTTACATATTGACACTTTCTCCATTTCTACAAATAACATTGCACTAAAATATTACAGTAAAGCACAAAAATTCCACTGGCCCATTATACTCTGGGTCAGCTGTACAATAGGAGCAGGTTACCCCTCTGTTTTACAACTTGACACCAAACTTTAACTGTCTGCTTGGTTTAGGGTTCGGAATGGCAAACACAGTGACCCCTAGGTATTTGGCTGTACGACAGTGTGGCCCAGGGTGCTTTCCAGTTGCCATCCCAACAGAGCAAGCTGAGGCCATCCAGCAGCACTGTATTTTAACACAGGAGGCTAAATCAGGTACAGACGTAAAAATCAGAGAGACTTCATACTATTCAGACTTCATACTATACAGATGTCGTACTATTCATAGCATTATAGAATCATTAAAGGCTGGAAAAGATCCCCAAGATCAACTAGTCCAACCACCTTTAACCAATCACCACCTTGTCAACTAGACCAGAGCACTAAGGATCACATCCAGCTGTTCCTTGGACACCTCCAGGGACAGTGATTACCACCTCCCTGGGCAGCCTGTTCCAATGCAACCCTTTCCATGAAGAGTTTTCTCCTGATGCCCAACCTGAACCTAGCATGGTGCAACGCAGCTTGAAGCTGTTTCCTCTCATTCTGTCACTTGTTATCTGTAAGAAGAGGCTGAGCCTGACCTGACTCCAGCCTCCTGTCAGGGAGTTGTAGAGTGATAAGGTCACCCCTGAGCCTCCTTTTCTCCAGGCTGAGCCCACTCAGCTGGCACAGCTGGTCCTGGGATGACTCACTCTCTAGACCCTGCACCAGCTCCACTGCCCTTCTGTGGACACTCTCCAGCACCAGGATCATTTCAAGTTGTAACACTAATTCAAGAAGAATAAGACCAGGCTGCATTAAATCACATTACCATTCCATGATAAAGAAATAATATGTACCTGTGTATTGTTTCTTTTCTGCTGTTTACTAGCTGTAACAGGAAGCATACATGTCTTTTTAAATGCAGAGTGGTAACTATAAAGCACATCCACACCCAAATTTAAAAGCATAACTTTAGAAACTACAAACTCTAAATGATAAGAACTCACATAGGAAATATTTCAAATGGCGTGTGTATGTCAACACTAGTACTCAAAGAATATGCAATTCAGACGACTGTCCTGTAAGATGCAACTCAAAGCACAGATCTTTTTTTCTGCTACATTCTGTTGCAAGACATGGACTCTGTAACTGTCCTTATCTCCTGTCAACACCTGTCAAAACAGTCTTATTCTGCTAAAAAGGGAACCTACATGAATGACTATTCCATCATCACATTATTCTAGTATTGGAAAAAAACAGAAGAAAAGCACTTAAAAGGCCAAGTGCCTCACAGAAGCAAGCCAAAGAACAAAAACACCACACCTCTTGTAATTTGAAACTGGGTGATATCTGACATTTAAGAAAATATTTAACAAATTTGTACTTCACAAATCCTTATTTGAGGAGAAAAAAAAAAGCATCTGTATTTCTGGTTTGCTTTTAATGAAGGAAGAAACTAAATGTTTTCTGCAACGCTTCAGCAAAAATAACAAGCTCCTTTGGTGCTTGGTGTCTAGCATTAATGACAAGTACTACGGCCTATTTTTGGCCACAAAAACAGATACTATACAGAAAGTAGAGTAACAAAGCAGATGGTAATAAAATTTTAACATTTCGCTAATATGATTAGATTACTTTTTTAAAAAATGCTGCCCTCCTACATTCTGGAGATTGTAGGTAATCCCTGACACACTAAATTTGAAATGCAGGAGCAGATGCTCTCTGTTGGCCAGCACAAGCCTAAGGAAGGGTTCTGAAGTTTGCTGGTTAAGAGGACTTCTGGCTTTCAGCAGATGTTAGCTGCATGCTAACAGTCTATTGTGTGTATAGCATTCACAGTTGAGTGTTTGCTAATTCAATAACAGACTTAAACGAGGAGCAAACACCACACGAGTTCATTGCCTTTATCCATTTATCTTTTACTACAACAACATTTTCAGTCATGTAAGTGAAAGTGACAATTTTCATTGTTTTGAAAACAATCTCGTGCTCATTCTTTCTCTCATAACCACAACTTTTCCTCTACGTGTTTCCTCTACAGTTATTGTGAAGAAGTGACAAAGACATCAAATATCTCTCTAATCACAGCACAACTGCTCCCTTTTACCAGGAGACCCATATGTGTGGACACATAATTGCTCTGAAAAACGCCAGATTGTGCTCTGTACACTTCATTTCACAGTGCATCCATACAATCCTCACAACCTAGCCCTCAGAACCAAGTTTCACACCACTCCACACTCACAATCTGTGTATGCCGAAGCAGAATTACACATATGAAGTGCTGAAGAACCAGAGGGCAAAGAAGATACTGCCAAAGCAGCGTAACAAGAGGCACGGTATGTGATCCAACGCTGAGAGACAATTAGTCCTATCACAGTGTCAGAGGAGAAATGTTTCACCTTGACACCACTGCCTGCCCGCTGCCTGCTCCGGAAGACGGTGTCTCTGTTACAGCCAAATAAAACCAGGCAAATGCTGGCATTTGGTACACTTTTTGTCCGCAGCACTTCCAAAAATGCATTTAATGAAACTTAAGTTCATCATGTGTTTTCCAGGCTGGAATACAGGAGCTCCCTGTCCTGCCGAGGCTCTTTGACTAACGCGGTAAGACGCAATCCAGGTAGCGTGAGGGGCTCGGCAGAAGGCCAGGGCCGGGCTCAGCTCACCCGGGCGGCTGCCGGGGGCAGTTGGGGCAGTGGGTTCGCCCGGCTCCGGCCCGGCCCGGCCGCCCGCACCAGGCGAGAGCCGGGAGCGCTGGTGCTGCTCCGCCAGGCGCGTCCCCCGGCCCGGCCCCGGAGCTCCA
>VWYP01015980.1:236177-312908 GCA_013400435.1 Pycnonotus jocosus | reverse complement strand
GGGACAGTGCCACGGCGGCGGCCACCTGGGAGCGACATGGGCCCTGGGCTGCGCCTGCTCCTGCTGCCCCTGGCGCTGCTGGCGGCTCCGGCGCGGGCCGAGGGCGGCACGGCGGCGGCGGAGGAGGTTCAGATAGAGGTGCTGCACCTCCCCGAGGCCTGCAGCCCGAAGAGCAAGAAGGGCGACCTGCTGAACGCGCACTATGACGGATTCCTGGCCAGCGACGGATCCAAGTTTTACTGCAGGTAAGCCCCCGTGGCACCAGGTCGGAGGACGGGCGGTGGGCTCTGCCCGGCCGGGTGGGTGCGTGGCACAGCCGCTGCACTCACCCGGAGCCGGATAAGCGGGGCTCGGGGCGCTCCCGGCGTGGGTGCAGCTTGGGGCCCGTACTGACCACATCAGCAGTAGTAATTTCTCTCCATCTCAACCTTTACTTTTCCTTAGCCGAATGTTGAAGGATGCAGAGTTTCCCTAGGGTCAAGAGGGAGGCAAAAGATGGAAATCAAAGACGCCTTTGCTCGAGGCTGGCGGGCGTCGCCACTGAAAGAGCCCGACAAGGGAGAAACTTTGAGAGCCTGTAGCCCACACCTCACATGGAAACACCCTTTGACAGGGTGGAAAAAAAAAAACCAAAAACAACCCATCATGTTGGCCATACTTGCCATATTCTATGCCGTAATACGAGCAGAAAAACTCGGGTTGGAAGGAGGAGCTCCTGCAAGGAATGCACACTGACAATTTTAAGTAGAAACTTGAATATAGCATGCACTTCCACATACTTGGCACTGTGCAGTGCAGCCACATTGTTACACTAGTGGTTTGCAGCCTTTTTGCCTCGTCCCTCTTGCTGTTTCTCTTCTTGGTTCGTTGTGCTGTCCATTTTACCGCAAAGCTATAATTTAGTCTTTTGCTTTTTCACTTTGCCCCATCCATCTATCCTCAGACAGTAGCTTAGCTCATTATGAAATCTTGATCCATTCCGCCACTTGTATAATTTATGTAAAAAAATCAGTATGGGATAATTCTACATTTAACAGTACCATTTCACTTGCATTTTTTTGCTGTTGAAGTGACTGACTGGTACATAGGGCATTGCTTTCTGGACATTTTGCTCAATTGCTGTTCAATGTAGTGCTCTTACTGAGATGCCTTATACGACCAGAAGCTGCCTCAAGCATGGGCTATCTGACCAGGCACAAGTGGTAGGTGAGCACACAGTACTGTAGCCAGCATTGCCAGGTTCCCCCGATACACATCTGCACTCTCAGTGCCATCCCGTCCTACATTGTTGTGAATGCTGAAGACATTTTCACTTTCTAGTGCTCCCCACATTCCTCTTCTTGGAGACCTCCTGCAGTGGCATCTTGTTTCTGGCATGCAGTGTGCGTGATCAGGAAGATCAGATGTTTTTGTAAAAAGTTCAAAAACAAGGAGGATTTTTTTTTCAGTTTAAAAAGGAGGTTTCCCCTTACATTTGTCAAGATTTGACCTTAATTATAAATGTAGCAGAGAAAGTGTTTATACTTTGTGTTCTTGCACTGTAAACATTCTTGTGTGCTAATAATGTATGTTCTTACTGAGTGCAACTAAAAGTTATATTTATGTAAAAAAATATATTAATGTTACTCATACACCTTTTTTTTTTTTACTAGTCGGACGCAAAATGAAGGTCATCCAAAATGGTTTGTTCTTGGTGTTGGACAAGTCATAAAAGGCTTAGATATTGCTATGATGAATATGTGTCCTGGAGAAAAACGGAAAGTGACAATTCCTCCATCATTAGCATATGGACAGCAAGGATACGGTAAAAAAGAAGTTTCTACCTAAACTTGGTCTTTGTTTTTTACCCTTTCAAACATACAGTATTGTAAATGTCTGTAAAAATAGGTGCTCCCATTTGGAGACAGTGCAGCTGTGCAGCCCCAGTCTTGCTCATTGCTACACAGTTAAAGTAGTCCTGACCACAGACCCACACCTTGCAGTTCCCATTAGAGCTCAGTACACGCCACCCAATGTGTTTCCCCAAGTATTGCCATAGTGTGAAACATTGGCAGCAAGAGGAAGATCTCCATGAGCCATATCAGCATTATTGTGTTAATCTATTAAATTCCAGTCACAGTTGGTTTTTATTATTTGACTGCTACCTGTCTAGCCTTTTAATAGCAATCTGCATCTTCTGGATAAAATGGAATATAATGCATTGTAATTAATTTAAGTAGAAATAATTTGCTTAAAATAGTGCTTACATTCTGAACAGTTAATGGCTGTCATTATCGCATTACACAGTAATTGCAACAGTGCAGTGCATGAAATCTGATTTGAATATAAGAGAATTCAGTGTGCAGATTACTTTAAAAAAGTTCCAATACAAGTTTTATGCAATGTTTCAGCACTCAAATGTAGATAAATTCAGCTCTGATATGGGTGCAGTAGTTTCTGAAAACTCTTGTGTAAGCTCTTGCTGTGAAAACTCTTGCTGTGTAATAATACTTTGGTACTGATGTGTCAGAATTCAGTGCATCAATTTTGTCTTTAATACAATTTCGTACAAAATGAAAAACACTGATACAAATAAAAAATGTTCTTTAATACTAGTGTTAACTGTTTGTTCCAGGTAACACTTGAAGAAAGTAGTATTTTCCTACAGCACACCTGTCCTCTGTCTCAGCGTATTCCTGCATGCTGGGGAAGATGCCTGCCTAATCTTGAATTAGAAAAGATGCATGTGGCTTTCTAAATCTTTATATATCTTTCCTTGTTGGTATGTATATTTGTAAACTACTGGCACTGAATTCTAGTATTGTATCTTTCTTTTGTAGTGGCATTTAAATCACCATTTATATTCAGATGTATTTAAAACTTTTACTTTCCTACTATGGGGAATGTTAAAACATTTTGAACTCTGAAACCTGTTATTTTTACTATGGCTATTTTATATGAGTAGTGTAATAGTTTTATCTTCTGTTTACAAACAATGTAGATTCTTTAGCTTTTCTTCAATTTATGAAGGATGAGCTCAAGCTCAAAATTCTGAGGTTACAATGTCATGCTCACTGGCTTTGGCAGCTTGCATGTTTACATTTTAATTTTACACTGCATGATTTCTTTATGCTCTTTTGGCACTATTTTTAGACCACATTGGTTTGTTGCTGTCTCTTTTCAGTTCCCTTTTTTCGCCAGATGCATGATACATGGACCTGTGTTTGTAGGCAGTGCTGGTTTTACATCAGGTGGCAGAGAATGCTTTGATCCAGGAACAAAGAATTCTGACAGGTGTTTTCTTAATTCAGAGGCCAGAAGTATTCTAGTAGTTTGAAGTTTCTGTGGAGTGGTCCTACAAGTGAGATGACTTACATTCCGTTGCTGCTTTTTGAGATGTACATTTTAAACACTATTTTACAGCATATGTAAAATACCTTTTACCATAGGTATAATTCATACAAAATATGTAAAACATTATATTGTCTGCTTTTTTCTTCAGACACAAAATGCATAGGAGCATTGATCTACTGCTGTTACATTTTAAATCAGATTTCAGCTGTTCGATAAAGAAATACATCTTAAAACCAGTCTCTAAATAAGCCCTGTTAAATGACAGGATGTAAAAGAGTGAAAACTTAAGGTGAATGGTTATCATGAAAAAAAGTACTTCTAATCTCTGAAAGTACCTGACTGTGATATAGTTTGTTTCAGGCACGTACATGATTAGCAAGTTTCTTCTTAGCAAGATCATTTATCTAACACAATCAATCTTCCTGTCTAGATGTGCAACATTTAAATTCAGAGTTTAATCTGAACATGAACACAGACTTTTTTAACAATAAAATGTTAAAATGTGAATTTATCCTAATGTGATCTCTGCCCATAGTGTCTGATTCCTTAAACTCTTTTTTTTCTTTTATTCATAGCACAGGGCAAGATTCCACCCAATGCAACACTGATCTTTGAGATTGAACTTTATGCAGTAAATAAGGGACCTCGTAGTGTTGAAGCATTTAATCAAATAGACAAAGACGGTGACAAGAAACTCTCTGAACTTGAGGTAATATGATGCAAATAATTTGAAACAAATAATGCATAAAACTATAGGTGTGGCTGCATCAGTTTTATTTTTACATGAGTTGCCTCTGCTACAGCTGATCGTGTAAGGTTTCTGTGAGCTTACACAAACGACACTGTGCTGTAGTTTGCTGAAATATGCTTTAATACATTAATAAGTCTCACACTTCCTGGAGAGAAACTGTAGATGTGTCTGCACTGGAATCACAATACATTACTTGTATACTCCCAGTTTCCTTGAAGAAAGCTAGATTGAGTACTAGCATAAAAGTCACCATGATTGGACTTTTTTCCTTTTCTTCTAGATAAGCCAGTATTTGAAAGAAGAATTTGCAAGAGATGGCAAAAAGCGTCATCCCTCGGCCCATGATGAAATCTTAGCTGATATATTTAAGAAGAACGACCATGATAGAGATGGCTTCATATCAGCAAAGGAGTACAATGTCTACCAGCATGATGAACTCTAAGTACTTTAAAAAAACTTTGGCTGTTTTCTGGGCACTGAATTCTAAATAATAATACTTTGTCATAGAATTTTTGTATTTTTTTAATAGTGGAATCTTTTTATATCTCTTAAGGTGACCGCAAAAATCTTATTTTTAACATTCCGCTAATGAAATGTGTAAGATGTTTCAAAAGAAATAAAATTGAAGTACACTATGGTCTAATATTTGTGGTTCCCACAACATGTTCTAATTTACAGTATTGCTCAGTAGTCTCTCATTTGGTGAAATACTGATGAAAATAATTATTTCTGATCTATTCAACACACAAAAGTTATAGTAACCTTTGACATAGCTAGAATGTAACTGATGAACACTTTTCTGTAAAATTTTCCTGTAAAATAAAAAGGGAAAACAGAATTGCAGGAATACAACACTTAGACCCCTGCAGGCTCCTAGTGTAGCCATTTTCAGAAATTAACTATAAAAGGCCTTAAAATAGGCAAACTCTGTCTATGGAATGTTAAGATAAAAACAAAAATGTTTTTTAAACAACCTAAAATAACCTCTTTGATGTAATATTAACATAAAGAATCTGGTGTTGAAGAAAAAGCATTTTGATAAGTTTTTAAACTTTGACTTAGTAAAATTATCAAGTTAGCCAGTTTATTCGGCAGCACCAGGTTAAAAGTCTACACTACCATAATTTAATTGAATGAGATTGAAGATGATGTAAGATACTATATATAAATATAAGTGATTAATTACCTGGGCATTATTCTGGTTTTCCTCACTGGAAAAATGCAAAGAAGTAGCAATAGTTAGTAGTACTTATATCTGTTACCTATTCTGCTTGTGCAGAACACGTCCTAACACTTGTGTAACATACTTCACTCTTCTCACATGAAAAGCAATGGCTGTATTCATTTCAACATGTAATAATCAGCTGTACACAGTGAAGGTGGCAGCACAAGTGAAAAAAGCTTCCAAACCTGGGTTATCCTTAAAATAATTT
This sequence comes from Pycnonotus jocosus, assembly GCA_013400435.1. NCBI lineage: Eukaryota > Metazoa > Chordata > Aves > Passeriformes > Pycnonotidae > Pycnonotus > Pycnonotus jocosus. The sequence continues at coordinate 307,391 of VWYP01015980.1, read as the reverse complement.
TAAAAGGTATAAAAAGTTTTTTTGCTCTGCCAGTGTAAAACAGTGTGGTGAGAGGTTTAACAGCACCCTGCCCCCCAGCCCAGTCCCAGCCCTGGACAGTTTCTCTGGTGTTCCAGTCCTTAACACACCCAATTTCTTGAGACTGGGATGCACCTGTTAAAGACCACCCCTGAAGTCTTGTTGGAGTGACTAGTTCCATTCATAAGTTCCAAAGCATTTTCTGCTAAGCAGGTATTTCTCTGAGCACATAAAGTCAAGAGCACCTGTGACATAAAATCCAGCTGCAGCAGGTGGACTGGCTGGTACTTCTTAATAATCAAAACAAACTTGATATGTGGCAACGGCACCCTAATACGAAACTCCCATCCATAGTTCCAGTTGTTCCCTTTTGTAACTGAAACATTAGACTGAGCTAAGTTTTAGCATGTTTTTTAATCTGATACTTCAATTAAACATTCATGAGAACACTAAATTATTAACAAATATTCTCATTTAACCATCATATGCCAGTGTAGAGAAAGGCAACATTTGGGGTTAGTTTGTGTAAACAACTTTAGGTTCTAGCATATACTTTGACATTATGAAAATACTATTTAAAATTATGTTTTTCATTAGCATGATAATGAGAAGGTTCTAGGAAAAACAGCAATGTCAGGGAATTCATGTGCATTTTAAAGTAGAGGTCATTGACTGCGAAGCAAAGAATTTGAAGATAACAGTGTAATAAAATCTTTTGCACTTTTCACTGTTTTGCATTTCACAACTGGAGACATATTTACCAACTCTGAAAAGTTTGTGGCACGATTATGCCCATGTCTGTGACAACAGGCACTTACCCAGATCAGTTACTTCATTCTCTTATGCCAGAGGTCAAAACAGGGCACAGCATGCAGTCGTACATACTTGTGTCCATTAAAAGAACACTCCAGGCATCCATAGACTGTCTCCCTTTTAGAACTTCCCATTCCACAAAGGACACAGGGACCTTTGGGGATGTTGTTATTAAGTAAATTAATTCGGACATGAGACCCGTCTCTGAGATAGCTTGTAGAGAGATCAGTCATGCTTGCAGCTTTTTCATAATAATCTGCAAAAAGGTCCTCCAAGTAAGGATCAGAGTTAGCAACGATTTCCACTACTCCTTTATCTGAAAAAGAAGACACAAGAAAAAGAAGCAGTGATTTGTTACTACGATATGATCTGTTGTTTAAAAAATGTCAATTTAATTATAACAACTGATTCACAAAACTGTTCAAAGCATGCCATATAGATTACTTTCCATCAAAAACCCTGTGTGATGAAAATTTTTCGTCAACTTCACTTGAGACACTGTCAAAAGCCAGAATTTTTTGTATATAACCTATGTAATTATTTTTTTAGAAATATACCTAAAGGATAGGCATGAGGCAAACTTCTGAGAAATTGGTGCAAAGTCAAACCACAGCCGTGTACTTCCCTGTTTCTATTTTTGCATTTCTAGTTTTATGTTCTAAACATTGTAAATTCACTTTTATTTCCTATTATTTACAAAAAAATCCCACTAACACTTAATATGTTTAGAAAACTTGGAGGACTCCTTGTTAACCTCCTAGCAGATTTCTGAGCATCCAGATGTGCCAGGTAGGAGCTACCTGCCTTTTCCTGTCTCTTCAGAGACTGACTAGATTGAGTGAAGAACTTTTAGGCAGCTACAGCTCCTGAGAAATACCCACTGAAGATTTGTGCCCCTAGTGTGGACTGGAGCAGCACTGAAGGCTTGGTCCATAAAAGTCCTTTGATGGAGAATGGGATGCAGTGGAGAAAGGACACCTTTACAGAGCAGCCTTTGGGACATGTTTACTGCTCAGCATTTATCTTCACACTCAGATCTGCAGATTTCCAAAGCACTTTGACTAAGGAGTGTTACAAGTTTAAGATCTTAGTCTAAAGCTGCCTACAGGGATCTGCATTTTTCTTGGATGCTATGTTCATATTAGAATGAAAAAGAGGACTATGATGGTGTCCTGACCATGTCCCTGCCACAGGAACATAGCGCCTAAGGAGTACATTCAATTATTGCAGTTAATATTGTTTAGTATTTAAACTTACAACTTTTGCCTTCAAATATTACTATAATTATAACTTGTATTGTATAATAGGAGCTGTAAATGGCAAACACATGAAATAAGTTCAATGTTAAGTTAGCTGTGTAATTACTCAATATTGTTTTATCAACAGCCATAAGTTTTAAGATCTTTAGTGTTTAATGAACAGATTTGTTATTTCTGAGAGACAAGCTCTCAAATGTAAATTTTAATAACTCTATAATCATTTCAATAAACTAGAAATTGAGAGGTACATTTTCTGTCAAAATTTTTTTTGTTTAAACATTTCTGTTGCACAGACATTAAAGAAATAAAGATACACTTTTAAATAAGACATTTGTATATAAATATCAAGTCATACTTCGATGAAACAAATTATTCTTTAATCTCCTTAATTTGGTCAGTGAAGATGGTCCAGATTTCTCTCTTTCAAATCCTCCTTTTGCAATTGGAGTCACACAGAGCTCTGTAAAAATCAAAAGTTTTTAAAAGGACTAAATGTAAAAGCCAAAATTGACCAACAATTTAATATGCTTTCTAATCAATAAAGTTAACAATGATTAAATTTAGCTTTGCTAATGTTTTTAATCCCTAGTACCCCTTTTAATACAAGTCTGCACACAGTAACAGCTCACAGAATTAAGTGACAGATTCGATGGGAATTTTAAACGGTTGGGGGCTTTCAGTCAACATCCTCAGAGACTGTTTTGGTTCATACACAAATTATGGTCATGTTAAGGGGTCAAGACAGTCAGTATCATACCAATGGAAGCCCTGATTCTGAAAGGGAATTCATTACTGTAGTCTTACTTGAAAGTAGAAATGACACATAGTAAAGCAAGGCTGTGAGTTCTGTACTCACCACTTCCAATATTGAATCAACTATTAAAACTTTTTTTTTTTTAATAAAAACAAATATCATCTATGTTTCTATCCATAACTTGAAAGAAAAACTTTAATGTAAAATCTAAGCTATGCAAATTTATTATTTGTTCACAATAACTGCAATTATTTCCTCTTAAATAGCCTTAGATATTTATATGTGCAAATGATGTATCAGACTGAAATTAAAGCCCCAACAGAAAGAAAGTGTTATTAGTTTAGAAGTTCTGTACACATTTTTCTTTACTTGTATCTTTGTACTTGCCTATTTTATGCAAAACTGATCAGATAGTCTCAGAAACCTGTTTCTCACCAGCTAGAAATATAACTAAGTGGGCCTTTTTGTTCTGTGCAACTGCAGAACTTAAAAAATACAAAGTCAAACTAACTTTTAAAAAATGTTCCCACAGCAGACTATTTTTTAGTGCCTGCCTTGTTTATCTTTTGAAGCACTATTTCTGTCAGAATGTCAGAACACTTACATGCATAAAATTAAAGCATCCCATTGTATGGAATCAGGGCTTATGTATATCAAGAGCAATAGAACAGTTTTAAAAACTTAGATCATTATAAATAATAGCAGTAATGACAGTAATTCACATCACTTACCGAAATTACCATCCAAATGAATGTAGAGTTCAAATACACTAAAAGCAATAGTTGTATGTGCAGGAAAAACAATGGCTTTGTCCCGCCCTTTATAATTCTGATCTTCAATAATGTGAAACTATAATTTAGAGAAGGATCAAAAGAAAAAAAAAAGTTAAAAATTGAAATTAGTAAATAAACATAATACTAATCTTAACTTCATATATTGAGAATTATAATGTTGTGGGAAACTTTGAAATTGAAGATCAAATTTCACAACTAAAGAATTTTCTATTAGCTACTTTGCATTTTAAGAAATTTTGATACAGAGAGAGCAATTTGCATCACTCACTGAAAAGTATGTGAATGATTCATAAATACTAGAAAGAACAAAGTTAGAAGACTTGTAGGTTTAATTATTCAAACACATTGAGGGGGGAAGAGGAGGAAGAGCATAAGGCAGGGAGTAAGATGGCAACCCTTCAAATAATAACCTGAAATTCCAATGTGTCACAGAAGATGACCATAATAATGAAAGAAAGATTATACATTTATTAGAAAACCAAACTAGTTATAGAAGATATTTATATATCTTTAAGTATATATATATTTATACTATATAAATAGAAGCAGTAGATTCCACATTCTTGCCAAGGTTTTTCCCCAAGCAATAGGTCATTGTCAAGCCCTGCATTTCCCACCCCTCAGTCACATAAGCACAGCTAACAAAAGACCAACTTTTAAACCACTTTACATCAGTACAAAATTATAGATTTACTTCAGATTTTTTCTGAGCATACATTATAAAAATACAATTAAATCAAATCATAAAATTTATAAACATGAGCTTTTTATACTTGATCATTTAAGTTACAGTACTTTGTCAAACATATTTACCCTCATTGTCTCTCCACGCATTCCAGTATGGACAGTTAATGAGCACTGCCTTGTAGTTCGAATACTTTCCATGACTACACACAGAATTTCCATCCTACTTTTTCTTGTTTGATGGACTAAACAATGATCAAAGTTTATTTTTCTAAAATCAAGAGGGAGGCAGGAAGAAAATTCAGACATAATTATCAATTTACAAAGCAGCTAAGTAACTTTAAATAGATCACCATAATGTCTGTTTCATAGCAGTTAAAACAACTGACCAAGGATATCTCTGGAAACCTAATATTGGTTTTCAGTGTTTGGGAACAGAAAAACTAAAACATTCAAGGACAGCCAGTATTGTACAGATGTTAGAGAGGATATCTGGGACACCTTGGAAAATTCAAAGTGTGTCCATTTGACCCTGGTTTTAGTGTCTTTAACTGAAAAAAAAACCCCTATATCACTTATAAACAACACTGAACAATCATAAAACAAGTGTTTGTAGAAGAATTTTTACAAACAGTGGCAGTTAGTTCTATAAGTCTGAATCTCTTTTTCAGGAGCCTAGATTCTCTTTCCTCACCCCCAGTTATTCATGATACTGTTTGGAGGTCACAAATAAACTAGGAAAAGGTAGGTATGGAATACAAAATGGCATGCACTTCTTGGTAAATAACAACAAGGTAACAATATATATTTGCAAATGCCAAATGTTGCATCATGCATAGTAAATAATTTACTGGGATACACTGCTGGAATTCACTGGGATGACATTGTTACCAAGGGACAATCTTGGAAATATAAGAAAAAAAGAATTACACCTAGAATTAGTTACATCACGTTTCTACACGTTTGACATCTGTGCTAGCACCACAAGAACACAAAGTTCATTTTCAGTGTCCACAACTCAAAAAAAAAGGTTGGTAAGAGAGACTGGATTTAAAGAGAAGTCACAGAAGGTTATGAAAAATTCAAGTAGATAAAGCTGTTTTGCTTTTTGCAGAAAAGGCTGTGTAATAGCTTCATAAAACCTCAAAGCACCTACAATGGCAATAATATATATGGCTCTCTAGTTCATCATAGGCAAAGAAATCCTATTTCTGACACCTGAAGTTGGGTAATGTCATTCAAAGTAGATTTCAAAGTTTCAATACTATGGTATAACACAGATAGGAGTTTGGATGGACTCTTCCTCACTGAATTTGGGGTTTGGGGTTTTTTGGTTGTTTTTTTTGTTTGGGTTTTTTTGTTTTAGTTGATTGGTTGGTTGGTTGGTTGGTTTGTTGGGTTTTTTTTCCTGAGACATGCACTGTTAATTCAAAGAATTCAGAAAAATTGTACAGCCTGTGTTATGCAGGCCATATGTCTAATCCCAGTGATCCAGCCTGATACCCTTGAAAATATCAGATGGTGACTGCTACTGATTACTAAAAATAATCAAAACCTAACCACGTCAGACTTTCAACCTAACTGTATGGAATAGAATGATAGAAACAGAAATCAAAGCACAGAATACAACCTTGTAGTAAGTTCTTTAAGTAATGTTGGTACTTCAACTTCGTGTTTGGTCACTATGCCAAATGAAGCTTTAAAGGCAACAGAATCTGAGCCAGCAACATCAAAACCGACATCATTCATTATCTGATTTCCTTTTCTGCCATTAAGTGAAACATCTGATTTGTCTTCATAGTTGAGCAACTGGTAAGATGAGACACCTGAGTAAAAGAAGGTAATGTCTGTGTGATGAAAAGTCTGAACACAGCATTTTCACACAGCAAGAAAAAATGGTAGCATTGCTACTGTGCTTAACCATTTTGATACAGGATTCAGAGCTCCATTGAGCACTTGTTAATTGGTGTTACAACTGATGAATGATGGAAAGAGTACATAGGAGTGCTGGGTTTGATTAGAGCTATTTTCAAATTTCTGTGTTCATCATTACTCTCCTCAAGTACTTCTACCTTTAACCATGATGCTGATATTACACATGTAAAGTGTTCTGGCTTTAATGACAGAGCCTCTGAAACCCAAAATGACTCAGTGGAGGCCACACAGAATATTAAAACTAGGAATAAAATGAAAGCCACTGTATAAAAATATTAGGGAATTCTGAATTTTGTCTAAATGCCATACAAAACCCCTAATGTTTCTCCATTTTTGCAATACATGAGTGAGACATGGGTGTGCCAGTAACATTAATTTTGCCCAGTGAAAATGTCAGTTTATTTTGAATGAAAACAACAGGTTAATTCTGACTTGCTTGAAAGTTTGCATTCAATTATTGTACGGCTAAAAGGTAGGTACCAAAGCATCTCTACAAAAATGTCTTTATTATTAAAATTATAATAAGACATTTTTAATTTTTAATTTATCAAATACATTTCCATTACGCTAACAGAAAAAATACTAGAATGCATTGGTTACCAAATTAAAATGAACACAGGGATTAGATTTCCAAATACATCTAAAAATCTGAGGTTCACTCCTCTTTTTGTTTTTAGTCTGTTGAAGATATTAGGATAAACTGACATTATGAAGTCACCTACTGTGAATCCTGTTTGTGTTTATTTTTAACCAAAAAGAAGATTCATATATTTTTCATAATTCTAAAAGGATTGGAAATGCTTGTCTTTGTCACAGAAAACAGGGAGTTCAATTACAAACCTCTTTGCTTACGTTAAAGGACAATACTTTCTGCGCATGATATTTAACCTTTACAGAAAAGACTAGTAAGGTTTTGTGAGACATTTTAATGAGATTTTGCAACCTTTTTCTCAGACTTTTTAATGAGATTTTGAATTATTTTCATTCAGGACGAGCCAGCTGACGTCTCCTGAATGTAAGACATAGGATTAAAATGTTTCTTATCATGCTTGTGTCCTGAAATCCCCTCTTGTGGGATCAAGTGGTATTTCCATCTTCCTGTGCTCTTACTAGGTTTTCTTAGTAGAGTTTTTAACGGATGCATTTGGTGTGCAAATAATGTAAAAAAATAATTTTGTCAAAATTGACATTTTAAAAAAAAAAGCAATGAAACTGTTTTGAGACAACAGAGCATGTAGGCATGAATTACACACTTTTCAAAGGAATGTACAGTAAGATATAGGCAGTATAGTTCAATTTTGCACCTCATAATTCTCAGAGAATCTCCTCAAAATTTACATTATTGCATAGAAAAGGCAATTTTAAAACAGTAAAGTTTTTTTAATACATCACAAAGATTGCAAATTTGGAAAAAGTCTTATGAAAATCTAATTACATCAGTCAGATGTAAGATCTCTTTTCAAATGCTTCTGCCTGTGCAGAGCTCAGTTCAGCACCAGGCACTGCCAGCATGGAACAGTTGTGGAACTGAGCCATTCTTACACACTTAAAAGGGGGTATGCAGAGAAAGGGGTACATTTCTAAACAAATTCTATGTAGCAATTAATCAACATACAGCAGTACATCTGTCAGGGATTTGTGGTTTGTGAAAAAAGAAGACTTAATTAAATTTGTTTAATATTAGTCCAGAAAATATCTAGTTTTTTGGTTTAAATTGCTTTCTTTTTTTACTCTTTTTCCAGGAAGTCCTTTTCCCCCCTTTTTTTTCTTACTATTTTGAGCTGTACCTTTTTCTTAAGCATTTATTACATGATTAAGCAAGAAAAATGTTATTACCCATTTACTAAGGAAACAACATACTACCTGCACAGTTTAAACTGTTTACTATGTATTTACTAGAAAACATGCATTTTTCCACTTTGAAGAAAGATAAAAATCTTACCTGCAGAAATTTCTTTCTCCCCTTGAAGAATGTCTTTTAATGTGAAAGGTGTTGAAGCAAATTTAGATTTTTTTGAAAGTGAACATTTTCTTTTTTTAATCACAAGGCTCAGGGGCTGGTATCTGTCAGCTTCACTGAGGCTGGGCACTGGAACTAATCTTCCTCCATCACCAACCTGTTTAACAAAGTTTTTGGTTGCAGCAGCAAACATATTATGACATTAGTAATGATAATAATAAAAAGCTTTGTATCAAGTGTAGCTTCCAGACATTGAGCCCATGTTCAATTCTTTTTATATCGTTCTTGCAAATAAATCAACATGCTTTGAAAAAAAAATCTGTCAAACTGCTTTTTTTAGACTGAGTTAAATTTCACTTTTAAAGGATCAACAGCATCCTAGCTACTGAAGTTCTATGGTGTACTACTTGAGATTTCTCTCAGAGACCTGCAGTTAAGCTCTCTAATTCTGCATGATGAATAATGAATTACCAGTGTAAACTGAGAGGGAAATGGTGTCCTTTTCTTGGCAGTTTATTGCCACTCTTTAAAATCAAAATTTACTGTAACAGAAACAGAAAACTAGCTTCCATAACCCTCAGCTTCCCACTAGGAGTTATTGGTGTGCTGCTTTTTGTTGGGTCCTTGCTGCAGCTGAATTCTGGTGTTTTAGCCACACCAACAAAGCATCCCAGACTGGAATTACACTGTGATGAGCGCTGGTAGCTCTGAGAGCGGTGTTGCCTTTCACAGCACTGCCATAACCTCCCTGGGGGAGCTGTGCTGGGGGCTGAGCCTGCTCTGGGCTGAAGTGTGAGATCAGAGCAGCCTGGGGGCACGGGGGAAGCACCAGGGCTCTCACCATTTGTTATTTATCTCCTATGGAATTCTCTGTCCGTGATCCAAGGGCTAGGCTTGAGCTGCATGCATTTAGATCAGACTACTGAAAATCTTATTAAATTGTGAGAATCATGCAAAATAATAAAATTACAGAAAGAAATGACAGTATTGACAGAGGAATGAGGAGCAACTCGAGGATCCAAAATATAAAGGCACCAAGGTAAAAAGACAGAAAATTGTGAAGAAAGACAGACAGTCTTTCACAGAGAGCACTGTGGAGGATCTGTGAGAGAGGCAGAAGGAGCTGACCCATCCTCATGTAAAAAATTACTTGATTTTCTAGTAAGAGTGATGGACACAGAACTGGGTAAACCTTGTAGCACTTCTTCCAGAGACTCCCTTTGCAGTTACAGTAGGTAAAGCATCAGCCACTGGCTTGTAAAGTTACGCTTCAGCAGGAATATTATCCCTGCTTGCCAGGTAACAATTGGTTTGACTGGCTTTTTTTTTTTTCCTGAAGTAAGATTTTCATGTGAAAGTATCTTAAGGACTGTTTTTATAATATGAACACTTATTTAATAATTTATCATGTGTCAATAATATTTTTAAAGGTTCAGAGTATCAGGAAGTCCAACAAAATGGCAAAAAGGGGAGGGCATTACCTCAGCTATCTTAGATGAAAGGAAAGGCTGCTGGATCTTTCTGCTTACTCTAGAGGGTGCTGAAAAATCAAGTCAGGTTATATAGAGAGTTTGAATTGAAAGCATGGGAAATGCTGCGGTTAATTCTGGCTGTAATTCATACTACACTATCTGAAAAACCCTGTACATATCTCCTCAATCAAAGCATTAACAGAACTGAAAAGCTTTCAAAGGGAAGGAAAATCTAAGGAAACTCAAAAATTGCCCATTGATCCTTGGTTTAGATTAATCCTGTATATATATGTTTGACAGGATACTATTTTTCCTACAAATTATTAAGATCAGCTGGCACTGTTTATTCAACATGCATTTGTATTTTTCTTATTCAGTATGTGGTCATAGATCATACCAAATCTGATCTAGCTCTAATTTTGATAATGAAGTGTTTCATTTAATTTGTTTATGTACTATTCCTGTAACTCTAACACTCTATAATCCATCATAAATGCTTCTGCAGATGTTTGTGTTCTCCCCATGCCACAGATCAGAGAACAGCAGTCCAAGTACAGTAACATTGCCATGTTCTGAAAACATTCATTAATTTTGCACATCCAAGTGAAGAAACTTAAGGTATTTCCCTGCTCCTCCAGCATTAGACACTTTTGTACTTGGCACACAAATGTACTTAAGAACTTCCAGTGTTTCTGCAGCCCTCTGGCATGCTCTCAATAAATGAAAACCATTTAATTTCCAAGTGCTTGAGTTATGCCTGAGTCATCACTGGAATTAAAAAATCTTGCCTTTTCTCGCCAAGTTGTGCAGATGAAAGTCCTTGCTGACATTTGCTCCCTGGGGAGGATCTGGGCTGGAATGTTCCACTGCCCTGAGCACAGAGCCACAGAAGGGCACTGACAGGGCCTCCCCTCTGCACCATGCACAACCCCCCACTGAAGAGCAAGGGGGCTTGTCCAGTCTGGTTATCTTCCCCTGGAGGGAAGAGCAAGAGAGTTTATTTCCTACCTAAGATGAGCTCTGTTTTTTCAGAGCGGGTCTTAGCCATGAAGTAACATAGCAAGTACTAGCTATATATAGTTGAGAATATTTTGTGCTTACATACTGTATTTTTTTTCCTTACATCATATTGATATGAACATGGAGATTTTTTAAGAGTAAACCCTAAAGGATAGTCCTGCTCTCTGCATAGTGTTGGAATATGCAGAAGGTTTTTGTTACTCAATAGATAATTCCATAATGATTTTTGGTTTAATATTAGTTATCCTACACGATATCTTGCAGGAATGCCAGTCACCTGTAATTATAGAATGTCTAAAGAGGCCTTTACAAGGTCATCTAAGGCTGTGAGAACTAGAGATTTGTCCAAGGAACTGAAAATGTGGAATTATTTCATTATTTTCAATCCAGAAATCTTAAACCATCTGTAATCCACTTGAACTGATTTTATTTTAATTCATTTCTTGTCACAGTCAACCATATCATAAGATTAGCATGATTAAGCAGTTAGCTGAAGATAGAAAAGAAATCTTAAGTGTTAACTGACTGGATAAACTTAGTTGGTGTTTCACTTGAAAGGATTAAACCCACAATCTACACCAAATGATGCTGGTAATTTGTTTAATATCTTCTTAGTGTACAAAAAGATGCCATCAGTTGCCAGATCTCCAGGCAACTGAACAGGAGTGTATCATGTACACTTCAAGTGCCTTTGAACTGTATTATGTTTACCTACAGATCTCTACAAAAAAACAAATGAAAGAATTTCATGTAAAAAAAACAGCAAAAGAAAATGCTACTGAAAAAAATTACTCACAAAATTTCATCACTTTCCTGCATATGGCATGATTATTTCCCTAGAAAGACAGGATCTGTGCAATATAGACACTGTGATATTTCAGGAGGTAACAAAAATAATATTTTATGGGACAAAATATGGTCCTTATTATTCCAACAGCCTGAGTCGGTTTAACAGCATTTGACTTCTTTTTCAGGTTGGTTGTTGGTTTGTTTTTTTTGGTTTTTTTTTTTTGAGGTGGCATTTGTCTGGAGATTCTCATGCATGAGCAAAATAGGCCAGTTTAATACCATGATTTACATAACTTCAGAGCTCCTGGAATACAAATTCTGGTGATTGTTTTATAGGCTCTTCCACAGACTTACCTTTCAGCTTCCAGTCCTTTGTTCATGGACACACAGATTACTTAATCTATGTTTCATGTGTCCTTCTTTAGAGTATATGAAATATCCCAGCTTTTGCTTCTTTGTAATTGGTCCAGTATTAATGGCAATATTTTCAATGGACAGATGGATGTGCTAGCTGTGAAGCCTTCACTAAAAAGAAATGCAAAAGTAGTCCTCCAGGGACAGATTTGCCGAGATAGTATGTTTGCATTTACACTCACCACCTGTGAGAAGCAGGCACATCTTTCAGCTCTCAGTCTGGCAACTGACAGCATCTTTTTGCTCACTAAGAAGATATTAAACAAATTACCAGCATAATATGGTGCAAATTTTGGATTTAATCTCCTCAATACCAGCTCAGTTTATCCAGTCAGTTGACACTTAAGATTTCTTTTCTCCCTTCATCTTCTAGCTTTCATTTGTTACATAACCATTACTGTATACAACAAAGCTACTTTCATCATATAGCATTATTAGCTCCTAAAGACAAATCTGGAAAAAAACAAGCCAATGTGAGCTAAAGTATGTTTGATGCTTTCTTCCCTTTGAAGGATGCTGCCCAAATGGCTAAATCTTTTTCAACCAGCATCTGTCATTAGGTGTGCCTGTGTGAGGGGACAGCTTTGTGGGCTTGCCCATCCACCTCTATGAGGATGTAGAACTGCAGATGCTGCTGTGCCACTGTATCTGAAGAAAAGCTACAAAACAAAGGATTTGTCTACTATGTTATAACTCACACTGTCCATGCTAAGCTCTCTGGTGGGTGCTGGTACAGTTATATCTATATAAAACTTCCTTCAGTCATAGACATCTTGTTCCTTGCTGCTTCTCCTTATGTTTTAAACTGAGCAGCAGGACTGCTTTTATTTTTGGTGTTGACATGAGCTCTTCTGTGATGCTGGGCAGTTAACCTCTGTCTATGAAACTTACTGAATGTGGCTGTGCTAATGTATCACTTCTCAGGGAAGGATACTGCAAGAACTGATCATCACTATTACAAAGTACTCTCAGATCTTTGGATATTGCATATTTATAAACAGACAAAATTAAATCAGTGTTTGTAGGGCATGCAAGAATTCAGCATCCTCTTTCATAATCACCTCTACATTTATTCAGCCTGTCTTTTTCATGCTACAAGAATATGTCTTCATCTAGTTTCCTAATTCATTCTTCTCACATGTGTAGGCATAAAGAATAGACTTGAGAATTTTCCAAATACTAAACATTATATCAGACAGGTGACATAAAAATTCCTGTCACCAAACAGGAAAAGAAGCCTGATACTGTTGTTGTTCTAGGTCAGCTGATCAGCATTTAAGTGAAGTCAGCTCTTGAACTAGAACTGAAGAATGGATGTGCTCTTGTGCTACATCTCTTGAATTTCTTTGACTGCTAAATGTAATGCAAGACCCTCAGAAATAACCTACTTAAAGAACTTAAAATACAATTGACACCTTGAATTTTATCAGCTGAAAGAAATAACCCAACATCCTTACCAGAACTTGTAGTCCACCTGCAGTCCAACAAGTAACCTTTAGAGAATGTTTAATTATAATTTTTTTCCTCCACTGATTTGTCAAAAAACCTGCTCAAAAAGCCTAGCATGGTTGTGAAATTTGAGCCAGTAATTAATTTCTTTTCTTTACTGGAGGAAATGTAGCCAGACACTCATCACTGAGAAAAACAACTACGTATTTGGTTTTGCTTTGGAACTTATCCTTGTAATCACCAACATAATCTAATGTAGTCTCACCACAGGCACAACAGATTCATGTCTGTAACATGCCTTTTTACACACCTTTTTTTTGAATTTTTTTAAATATACCCTTATTAATATGAACTTGGGATATAGATATGGGATATACATAACCTGTCTCTTTATCTACTCTCAGTTAAATCTTAGACATAGCTCTCAGAAATAAAAATGACAGTCTAAATATAAGACATTTTATTTGCTGCCCTTGAGTAAAATTAGACTCACTACTCAACCAAAATAGAGTACCTCCACAGTTAGTCCCTGGTACTCTGGGTTTAAATATTTCAGCTTAGTTTCTTTTAACCTGACTTAGTAAAAATTACCTGAAAAATAATTTTCCATATTGAAGTGCAGTGTTTTTTGTAACATTTAGACAAACTTAAATATTTAGTAAGATCATGAGGACTTGAAGAACCATGCGGCTAGATGTGTTGGCTGTGCAAAAATGCTATGTATCATCATATCAGAACAGATTTTTGTACCAGCAGTGAAACTTGGAACAGCTTTCTGTGGGCAACTCCTTTAGCTGAGTCAGAATGAAATCCTGTCAATAGCTTCCCACACTGTCTCACTTCACCACACCACAGCGCCTACATGTTTGTGGTTATGAAGAAACATCACCTGTCTCTTGCTTAGATTAAATCTAAATATGTCATTTACTTTCATACCTAAAGTAATAGTTTTGATGTTAAATTAGGTGTCAGATTGCACATGCTGTCTCTTAGGCCCCTTGTGCTCTATTCCCAAAGGTTTGTTGTGTTGAATTTTTTTTTTTTTTTGATCAATTAAGTAATGACATAGAGCTTTTCACTCATGCACAGTAGTTCTGCCGAGTCACAGTCACCCAAAGCATTCAGAGGTAAAGGACAGATCTCAACTGGCCAAATATGAAAGCAGAGCTGAGTTTCACTTGTGGAATGGTTTAACAGGGAAAAAACTCCTGGTGTGCCCCAGCCTCAGAGCACGGTTTGGACAAGATGTGTACTCTGACACAAGACAGAAAGCACTGCCATTCATGAAAAAAGCCTCCTCCCTTCCTTTGCAATTGCTTCCACTCAGGCAGCATTCCAGACTGTTTGAACACTTGTTCTTTTTACAACGCCAAGAAATAACAAAAACCTCAATTCCTCCTCCCAACCAAATTCTTATTTTTTACTATGATTTCATTTTAAGGGCTGAACAGCTGACAAGAACACATAATGGAAAAATCTCAAAATCCCACATGCTGTTATATTTCCAACAGGCCAGACAGGGTGGGTGTCAAGTAATTGTTTTTTCTTTCATTTCCACTTTTCCCAAATCTATTAGAGAACATCAGGAACAATTTTTTTCTACACCCTCTCTCAAAACTTGAGAAGCATACTGCAAGCTCCCTTTAATCACAAAGAACAAGCTGAAATGAAAAAAAAAAAAGAAAAAGAAAAAGAAAAAAAAAGGGCTCTTATCAGCTGCAGTATGATGATATAACTAGGAACTGCCAAAAAGAAAATTACCTTCTTTGAGACTGCACTAGGTAGCTCCTGACAGATTTAAAGAAGCTGCACAGAGAATCACATGGGAAAAGTTTTATAAAAATATTCCTGCAGTGGAAAAAGGTTAGAAAGGAAAAGTCATTGTTTCAGTGCTTTTGCTGCCACTATCACCCACCTCTTCAAAATCAATCTGTAAAATATATATTAAGAATTTTATGATTAATAATCAATTAATCAAACTAGTTACAAATAGTTTATTCAAGAGCCATTGCCTCAAGTGTTTCTTGTATTAATAAATCAGAACACAGATGACAGCAGTTTAAACAGTGTACATTGAGATTTATTAGAACAAGCACTAATAGCAGCAGTGTACAGAGTGATGGAGACAATGCTGTATGCACTGAACAATAGTAATTATACAATTGCACTTCTTCAGAGATCTATTAGAAAATGCTTTTCAGTAAACAGTTTCCCAAATCTAGCATTGTTTGGATTTGCCTCTGAGGAAAAAAAAAATACAAAAAATATGCTTTATCTTTTTTTTTTTTTTTTTTTTTGGTAAGGCATTAGCAACATTCATTGGCAGGCTACACAAGTCATTTGTACATGCATTATCCAATTACATTGCAACAGGTAAAAGAGCATCGTGTTTCCTCAAAAATTAGAACTGTGTGTATGTTTTGGACACAATATCCTGGAAAATCTGACTTAGCCTGAAGGAAACAGATGACATCTTTTGTTACATTTTAGAGCACAACAAAAACTATAGCATAGCCAAATTCATTTTTTATTTCCTACCCGAAGCTGTAGGACCTCCTTCAGTTGGAGTCTGTACTATGGGTATCGTGTATACCACATACATCACTGGAATAATGTCTTAATTATTATTATTTCTTGTGTACTATTCCCCCCACTACCACCTCCCTGAATCATGTGGTCAAAGGATGCTCAACTGTAATCAACATTAACTACTGAATGAGCTTGGGTTTTATTGCATGAGAGGTAGTCAGTGTGAGGCCTCATCTGCTCTCTGGATTACTACAACAGTATGTTCAAAACCAACTTACAAGTGCAAAGACACAGAATAAGTGTTGCAGCTGCATTACATGACAACTTAAAACTGTTTTATTACTGCTCTTTTCTGGCTAAGTTTAATCTCAGAAGTAGCCAGAGAACTCAAAATACCAAAAGAAAGCAATTCTATGTATGTGCTGAAGCCTAGACAGAGAGAGGCACTTTCTCACATTCGTCCTTTTGCAGTCTAAGATTAAGGGTGTGTTCTTAGTCTGCCACCCCCTGCTCCACAAATCAGAAAAATTAGACTCCTTTTTTTGACTAGCATACAGTACTAGCAACCCTCGGCTCTGGGCTGGCACCATCTGGGGAAAGTACAGGGAAACGGCAACAGGGATTGCAAATATTCTTACAATTAAGCTTGGCAGAATGAGACATAATATGATGAATCGTAATTGTTTTAATGTACTGTTCTTTATTCCAAATGTCATACCTAATTGAGCTTTGCAGAGACATGAAGTTAACTTGCACTTAAAAACTACAAGCTCCAGAATAAGGCTACAAAATGCAACAAAGTCAAAGGAAAGTCAAATATATTGCTCAGAGTGGCAAGCAGTCAAACCAACTGTATTCACACATTTTATCTTCCACAACACAGTGCACATGTTCAAAATTAAGCTTTAGGACAACTAGTTGAATACCTAGGCTTGACTGCACATTAGGCCTACAACTGAAGTAGATTTGGGCAACTAGATCATCCACTCACCTGGAAGCTCACTGGGTTCAGCAAGGAATGGAGTACCAACAGCAGCTCGGCCTCTGTGTAGGTGCTCATTTGTTTAAGCATGTAAGAATTAGAAATCAAGTGCTACAAAACCTGGGGTAACCAGGTAAGCCAGTGCATTGTTTTCTTAGGAATGTCACTGTAAAGTGTTTTTATTTGAATTTAAGCATCTACACCTTTTAAGCTGATTTAAATGAGAACTGTTTGCAATATTAATGCTAAGTACCTTGATGCCTGTGCAACGTCAGAGTCCAAGCAGATGGAGCAGGAAAAAAAATCTGATGTGTGTTGCTGATTATTTCCTGCAGTGAAAAAAAAGTCTATAAATTTGGAACATGCAAATTACATCCTTTCTGTATTGCTCCTTAGCTGCTGATGTTTACTAACTATAAGCAATAAAATTGCTTTTACAAGCACAATCAGCCCATATTTGGAATCAGAATCAATAAGATGTAAAGAAGAATCATCATGAAGACATCCTAGATTTGTGAATAGTCAAGAATAGATGGATGCATTTGCAGGAAATCAATAAAGAACAATTAACAATATTTTTAATGTTAAATCACTGAATGGACTACAAAGGACCAAACTTATGCTTTTAAAAATTGCAATACTATAAGTAGCTTATATAATTTTCACTAAAAATATCTGCAAATTAATTTTCTATTACTTAGAGTTATTTAGAAATTATGGTACTGATTTTTTTTCCAGTATCCTATTCTTCATTGTCTCATTATAGAAGTGCACAGCAAACTTTTGAGTAAAAAATTGGGAGTGCTGCATGTGAGGTTTAATACTGAAGTACTCAAAAAACAATGCATTTTTCAACATGGGGGTAGCTAGGTACATAAATGCTTCTCACTGTCTTTCTTTCCCTTAAGTAATTTTTTCTATTGCTTTCAAACAACAGAAAAAATTTATCTGGCACATCTAAGAACTCAGACCTTTTCTCATTACAGTCTGTTAATAAAGTCCCTTTAAAACAGACACTATCTACACACTACTCATATATAGCACTGGCTCTATATGTTATATTTCCAAAAAGGAACTTTTTGACTTTAAATTCATCTTAAAAACCACAAAACAAGTTTCTGTTTGCCTTCGTACCTGACATAATAGCATAATCACAGTAGAAAGACTCAGAGATCTCCTTTTACAGGTGAGCTACCCAAAGAGGTGTACAAAGAATCAACAGATATGGTTTGTTTTGCTTGGGGTTTTTTTCAGAATGAGCACATGGACACCAGCAATCAAAAAAGAATGCTCTTTTAGCTCTCTAGGTTCTGACATTTTGGCCTGCTAAAGAATTGGCACAGGGCAATCTACCACCTGAAAGGTTGTTAAAAGCAAAAAAGCTCAGTAAGGCAGTATAAAAATGACAGCTAATCTAAACCTTACTCTTCTAATGGCATTCTCAGAATCTGAGCAAGGTAAAAATACTAACATTAACGACATTTCCTACATGTGCGCATGGGATCTGATCACACTCAAAAAAAGTGTGACATTATTCCCAATTTATATTAGCTTTGTGCAAAATTGAGAGAAAATACAGAATTCTTTGCTGTTGAAATACTGATAAATTATATATCACCAGTTAATTATACAAAGAAAAGTAGACAGAGACCCAGAGAAGAGTCTTGCTACTGGTTGCAGGAAATAAGATATACATAAAAAAATCTATCATAGTAGTACAGAACTATTATAATAATCTTTCTTGATACCACAGTAGTTTCATTTTATGATGGCTTTTCATATGCTAAATAAAACTATCCCTTCAGACAATCTAGCAGTAACAGATAAAGAACATATAGTTTGCTATGCAGTTCTGGGGAAGCAAAATATTTCAGACATCAGATGCTGGCAGCTTGATTTCTTACTTATTTTACAGTAAATAACACAGACAAAAATCTATATACAAAGAAGAATCCAACTGGAAAAGCCCATCGATATTTATTGTTTGGCCTGAGGGTGGAATTTTAGTGGTCCACCCTGAGAAGTGGACATTTAACATAACATGAACAACACCCTTCATGTCTGCAGAATTCCAAACATGGTTTACTTTATAAAACTCGAGTTTCATGGGATTAATTCCTAGTGTGGAAAAAATGCTTGAAAGTAAGTAGTCTAGAAATTATTAAAAAGGAACAAGAACAGTGTCTTTGCTAATTAGAAAGAAAGCTTACTAAGGTAAAAGTTGTCATTTTGCATTTTTGCCTGCATTCCAAAATACACTCATCAGCACTAATTTTTTGCTCAGTCAGGTCTTCCACGAGACTCAGAAAATAAAATTTATTGTGATCTGAATTTGTTATACTGTATCTCAACTGCTAAGAATACCAGTAGCACTTAAAAAAACCCCAAACCAAGCAACAACAACAACAAAAACCCCCAAAATTTATTATCTAACCTCAAATTGGAATGACGATTTTCAATGTTGACTTCAAGATAGGTGATAAGGTAATTTTAATACATATATTGTGATCCAGTCTCAAAATATTAAGCAAACACACAGATAATAGAACTTCTCATCTGTATTTATTCCCCGTAGTTAAATAAGCTATCCTGAATTTTCTTTTCTTTTCTTTCTCCTTTCCTATTTTGCATGCCTAATGTCTGGGCCAGCAACATTATACAGTGGCATAAGATATCCTCTTTCATTAATGAAGACCACTAAAAGTAGCAGTCAATATGAAAACACATTTTGGTGTTTCACAGGAGACATCTGAATCCTTGCTCCAGGAGCACCAACAAGTAGCTTTACCATACTTGAACGAATAATTCATAGGTCAGAAAGAACATATTACACACTGCTGATAATATATTCAGACTATGTAACTTTCTTGTCCACGTTACCAAGACATCTTCAGCCAAATGCTGGCTACAGTCATTTTTTATTTTTAAAAGGAGTAAAAACTTCCTTTCACCTTCAGCATTAATTCTGAGCCAATGTCTCCAATCTTCCCTTTTTTCATGCTGCCATGGATCAGTGGAAAGAAAAATGGTATTAAGATAACCACCCTGAAACGAATTCAGCAGCTCTGCTGAAATATTAATTCCTACAAGTTAGAAAACTTTCTGTTTTGTTACATCTCACACTGACAGAGCTTCTGTGACTAGTTTCACCATTCTGCTTTTTTGTCCCTCCCTTGTCTTTCTTTTCTAAGGGTTTTTGTTTGTTTGTTTGTTTTCTGACAAAGATTGCAAGGAAAGTTTAAAAAAACCCAGACATGATGAGTTTATAATGCCACGAAAATTTGATAAAGGAGGAGGCTAGTATATAAAACACAAGTACATCAATACTAGTTTTTAAAATCCTTTTATAAAGTTATTTTTCAGTTTAATGAAAGAAATATATATTTTATACTAAAGCAAATAAATAAAGGTTTTAATAAAGCTTTTACATACCCTAATTTAAGAGTAAATAATGTATTTGCTTTTGTAAGTAGATTCCTTACAATATATACAAAATCAGATAAATTGCTGTAAATGTGCAATTTCTCTGACCTTACTCAGATTTGCAGCATTCTCCTGGGTGCCAGTCACTGTTGTAATGGAGCTTATGGAGAGACTCTCACCAGGAATAATCACACCTTTATTAATACAATCTAATTTTTCCATAAAAAAAGAAAAAAAAAGAAAAAAAAAAAGGGGAAAAAAAAAAAAAAGGAAAAAACCCCACCCTTTCTTCATGAAAATACTCACTGGTACCCGAATTACCATAAAGGTTACCAGGAATGCTGAACAAGAAAATTATACTACTTTTTATACTAAATATACCTCGAAGTTATCAATATATGCACTGAAGTGTAAATTCAAGTTTTACACTGTTTTGATGACTGTTGATGACTGTTGAGGACACACAGAAAGGACAAAACAAAGTAGTGTTTTTCAGCCCTGGTAGCTGCCAAGGAAAGTGGTTATGACATAGCAAATGTCCTTAGCTTTCTCATGGGTCTGTGTGTAACACGCAGTTACCAGTGAGGCCATTCCAGTGTTTCTGATACACTTCTGTCAGTAACAATCTTATTCCCCAGGTGGCCAAAACCCTCTAGCTTAACCCCTCCTTAACATTTTAGCATAGGAATACAAATACACTAGCCCAGATGGATTTAACCTGAGAAACTCTCCTTTGCTTTAATTATGCTGTTCCATTATTACCAATGGCATCTAAAAATATTAATTCCTCAGATTACAACTGCAGCCAGCACCTGTAAAATACCTATTGTTTATTGTTGCACCAGACAATGTCTAAAATCCTGTAGAACAAGGAGAGCACACAAGCCTTTCCTATACTAACAGGCCTTTACTAGTGAGAGCAAGTTTTGCAAAACAGAGAATGGATATATTCAGCCCTCTTGTTTATTGTTGCAATTGCAGATGAACCTCTCCTCCCCTCCAGGGCATTTCTAAAAATTCTGGTTTTTTGAGGAGAAGCTCAGTGCAAGACTGCAATTGTGCTGGGCTCCATTGGTGAGAGGTGAGAAAATCCCACCCCCTCCATGGGGAGCAGAGGACATGGCCCAGATGCAAGGTGCTCACAGGTGCCCACAGGGGCAGGACCAGCACTGGCTCCTAGTTTGCCTCAGGGTTTGTGGAGTTTGTGTCCATAAAGCACTGACAGTGCCCAGTAGGGAATTAAGGATCATCTCTTTCAACACTCTGCCATGTTTACACACTGCAGTACTTGACATACACCTGGCATGTGCTACTCACATAAAACACACAGGTGCCACACAGGCTTATTCAGAGTCAGAAATTCAAAAGGAGAAAAAAGAAGGGTAACATTATTTGTATGACATAGAGACTATTATAGCAGGAATTGCACTTTTAAAGCCAAATAAAAAAAGTTTGTTTCATGCAACTTACATCTGTCTAAAATTAGAATGGGTACCTAGATGACTTTTTAATCACAGTGATATTTCATGAAAATCAACTCAAATCATCTTTTCCTGTGAGATAAAAATTTCTAATATGCCAAAACCCTGCCATCTTGATAATACTAATCTAAAAGAAGAATTAAGCTATTTAAATCTTTTAAAGACATTGCATTTGATGAAAATAGCTACTATTACCCTATCATATCCAAAGTACCAGAACAAGGAAGAAATTAAGGTACACTTTTAAAATATTAATAGAAAGTACAGATCATTATTGTGAAACTAAAGCATAAGTATTGTGTATTTTTATACAGAAATAAGTGTTTTGAGAAAACACATGAGAAAAGCATATGTCTCTGAAGCGAAAGAACTTCCTAAATTGCATAAAAAGTTTTACATGTCAAATGATTTACACTAATTTTCAACACTTACCAAGCATATAGCAATTAAATCTACTGAGTTGGATAGTATTTCTCATGCCTTCCAAAAGGAAATTTTGTCTGGATGAATGGAGTGAGTTGGGCTGAAAACTGCTTGAATCCCAGGCTCAAAGAGCACTCACTGATCAATGGTTTATGCCCTGCTGGCAGCAGCCAGCAATGAG
Organism: Pycnonotus jocosus; assembly: GCA_013400435.1. Taxonomy (NCBI): domain Eukaryota; kingdom Metazoa; phylum Chordata; class Aves; order Passeriformes; family Pycnonotidae; genus Pycnonotus; species Pycnonotus jocosus. Next base: position 285,011 of record VWYP01015980.1, on the reverse strand, counting down.
GACAGCCCTGCAGGGCTGTTCTGTGGCCATGCCAAGCAACCAGTGACCTGCACAAGACTACATGATACCCAGTTCACAGATGACATCAGATTAGGAGGATGAGGTGGCATGCCAAATGGCAATGCTGGAAGGACACTGCTCGGCTTGAGGACTGGGCCAGGAAACATTTCTCAAGGTTCAACAGAAGTTCAAAGATCTGCTCCTGGAACAAAAATATCCCACATGCTGGGAAGTGATGTCTGAACAGCAGCCCTGGCAAAAACCAGCAGACATTTACAAAAGTGCCAGGCTGCCAAACAACCAGTGGTGCACTCTCTTTGCAGCATGGGATACCCAGTTCTGCACTACACAGGCAGGGGCTGGGGAAAACTCACCACCCCCTCTCACTCAATGCTGTGAAACATCACAGGTTGACTAAAAATTATAGTTTGGATAGAAGCCCTCATACCTATCCACTCTAGAAGCAGCAAAAAATATTCCATGATGTCTGCCAATGTCAGAGGAAAAGTGCAATAACACATTTTGCACAGAATACAGAGAATTCTGCACTACAAGAAACTGCTTTATGGTACATCTGCTTGAACTTTTTCATTTCTGATATAGACTGCAAATATCTTGTGCTGCATCATTGTGTGTCTTCTACTTACTAATTAACTAATTTAAGATCCACTTGGCTTAGTAAGGGCCTTCAGTAGAAAGATTTAGCATATCACATATTTTCTAGATTTTAAAAATGTTAACATTTTCTTTCAATGAGTTTCAAATAAACCATTGTAAAAAACAGTTCAATGATAGCATTTTCAGTGTCCATCAAGTTTCAGTTTGTGTTGCAAACAATGGCATTCACAGAGCACTGCCAGAACGCTGTAAAAAAATTTTCTGTACTTAAATTCAAGATTTGAGGACATGCAGTTCTGTCCCTCAAATGTGCCTGCAGTCATACACACATAATACTTCCTAATATCACGGTGAACTGCACACAAAGACTGGAGCAAAAGTTGGGCAAATGTTTAATAGAGTTGGTTTTAAAGAAAACTACATAGAATAATCAATTCCTATTTAACACACAGTGTGCCAGTTTGGTTCCTAGTGTAATATTATTAAAGCAAGCAGGATGATCTTAACCAAATATTATTTTAAAAACCAACTCTGATATACTTTCATCTTCTTATAATAACAATTGCAGAACTAAATTAAGACTAAATCAGACTAGGTGCAACTAGGAAGGAGAAAGATAACATTCTTTGGAAGAAATCCCATTAATCTAGACAGGGATTTTTATACCAAATTTTTAAAAAATTTCATGAGCATTCACAATTCATAAAAAGTCTACTTAATATTTTCTGTAGGTTTTCATAGTTCTTTCTGATAACAGAACTGTGTGAAGAAATTGGTACTGGTTAGCAGCTAGTTACCCTGCTAGTTACTTTGCCATGCAATCAACAGGGAGAAATAAATTAATATTAAATAACCAAAGTAATCTCAGTTGTGTAGGGACCTGACTCTGAAAAAGCAGAAGCAGGCTGAGAGCTGGGGATGTGTGGTAATGCACTGACAACTATTCAAGCAGCTCTGCTGGCAGATCACATACCTATGTAGTAATTTTATTTTTGGTCTTGGGACTGGAATCAATCTTAAATAGAAAAAATGTATAGGCAGAAAGGAATACAGAGTCTGTGCATGAAATCTAACCTATCATCAGTGGTGGGATGTAAAACACCTGCAAAAATGGAAGACTAGATCATACCATATGGAATGTAGCTCTTATCTAATAAATTACTGTTTTTTCTTTTATTAAGATCTGCCCTCCTACTGTTTAATGTTTCAGAGATTTTCAAATAGAAAGTGCCAAGTCTTCTCCCACTTATATTAACTGAGGCTTAGCAACACATAAGAGACTTTGTTTTTAATCAAAAAACATAGAACTATTTTATGAAAAAATATAAAATATATTTTGCACAAAAGCTGTTTTGGCAACACAAGTAGAAGTTGTTAGCTGTAACATGTGGGAGCCTCTGCCGTACTCTCAAACATAAATTTTGGTAAGAAAAGTGGATGGGGAAAAAACAGAGCCAGGAAAATAAACAATGTGTGTGGCAGAAAACAGTTGCATTTACAGTACTATCCAGGTCCTGGAGAGAAGCCAGAGACCTTCATATGGAATCTTTCTGTGCTTTTAACACTGTTGCAAAGCTTCGGGGATTTTTAATTGTATAAACAGTAATGGGAAAATGAGATTCACTGAGAGGTCTATGTCCAGCCAGTACTAAATGTGATGACTGCATCTCAGCATCAGTCATTTAGAATATGAACTTTCTGACTAGCAACTCATATGCATTTACCAAAATTGAAAATCACCAAGCTAGCAGTTTCTTTTCAGTCTGATTCTACAGTCAGCATCCCAAAGCTAAAGCATGTACAGTAGATCTCATACCTCAGAAAAACAGTTAGATGTTTGGTTATCTTTTGATTTCAAATAATGCAGGTCTTCCAGTATTTATATTGTGATAAAATTCTAGAGCTTTAAAAATCTGCCCTTCACACAAGCCTAAGCGTAGATATTTTAAAATTACTTAATGTACATCTTAATATTTTGTTAAGGCATGAACAATGGCATATGAATGGGAACATGTTCCAGAAAAGCATATCTTTTTGACAAAGGCCAGTCCAAGCACATCACATCAAAGGACTAACCTGAAGCCAGAAATGACAGTTTTGTGACCCGAGAGTTTTTAACAAAAATAGTTGAAACAAAATGGATTTTTTTTCTCTTTTTCTTTCTTTTTTTTTTTTTAATTTAAATTTTATTACTCTTAATGTCTGTTTAAAGCACCGGTTGCAGTTTTGCGCTTACCACCTCTTCCGAGTGACTTTGGATAACTCATCTGCTTCTTTATTTCTGAATTTTCAGTGTATGAAACTTTAAAAGGTTTCTGTTTCCTTTTTTTCCTCTTTTTTTTGTTTTTTTTTTTTTTTAGTTTTGATGACTGCTGCAAAATTAGAAAGATCCAGAAGTGGTCAGGGGCCTGGTCTAATGCACTTCCAAAAGTCCATTATAAAGATGAATATAAATGCGTATGATATGGTTTTTCCGTAGACCCACAAACCACGCTTAGCTATAAGAAACATATTGTGCATAGTTATTTTTTTTCTTCAGAGTGATATGTTTACTAGGTCTACATTCTCAGTTTACCAGAGTACAGGAATGTCTACTTTACTAAAGCCAGGATCCTTTCGCAGTTCCCAGTAGGTTTCATTGGTAACCCAGGCTTCTCTTTGATTAGCATCAATAACTTTTCTGCAGAAATGGAAGGAAAAAAAAGAGAAAGAGACAAAAAACATTTTGACCATAGATATTGTGCTTATGCAATATAAAATCATATTCACATTCTCTGATCTAAGCCAACATTAAATCAAATTTCATATTTCTAAAGGATACAAGAACAGTCAGGAATTTAAAAACAAAAATCAACCTCTACCTATATCTAAAGCAGAACACAGAGAAAATAGTTGAGACTGAATATCTGTTACTTGATCTGTTTGAGCAGACCTTAGAACCACATAAAACCCCTTTGTTCACGACAGACTCTGATTATGTGAAGGGGATGATCCAATAGATATAGCTTGTAGAATGTAAGCCTCCAACTATTTATTTTTTGTCTCTGCATTTTGCTTACACTATGCTACAATTGCATCAAGCACATTCAGTCTTTTCAGTTTTGATTCCCCATGTGAGACATGAGGCTACTTTGCATGACTATTCCTTGTTTCAGAAGAAACAATGCTTAATTAAAAAACAGCCAACAAAAAAGCACCTTCATTCAAAAATAATTGCATGTTACGTGCATACATATACATTTACATATACATGTTATAGATATATCTATGTATGATGTTGCTGTTCAGGTCACATGGCTACACAATGACTTCTAAAAAGCCCCTAGTTAAATCTTAGATCCTAATATTATACTTCTAATTCCACTTCAGTGGGAAGGCTTGTATAGCTGAGGCCCATTATGAGAAAATGATCATTCAGTTATGAAGCTTAACTGTGTATAAATTGCTTCAGAGAAGAAGGTATCAGATATCTTATTATCTTTCTTAAAACTGCAACTTTCCACACTTTCATGATTATTAGTCTGTGTTGGTGGTAATTCTTGTAGTACTTCATCCAGTTACATGATAGAAAACAGAAATTTACTACTCAAATGAATAGACTCACTTAAAAAATTTGGGTACATATTCAATGCCGTTTTCTTCCATGTACCGCCTCCGAGCTCTCTGGAGTTCCTCTATTCTTTGTTTCTCAGATGCTGCTGCTTCTACATTTCCTTCCTCCAGAAGCCTGTAGGAATAACAGCAGGCTCTATAGCAATCACACAGTGTCTAGTCCAAGGGATTTTTCAGCACCAGTCATCACAAAAGACAAGCAGAAGCCAAGTGTGTTGTCAGTGCAGTGCTCTCAGATCTAGCCTGGGACCCGACTCCCCAGCTATGTGTACCTGACCTACAGCCTAAGGCACACGCTTTGTTCAGCAGCTTCAGCCTATCACAAACACTGAAGGACTATGAACTGAGAATTTGCAGGGAATTAATGTTGCTTCCATCTGTAGCAGAAGTGCACAGCATTTCAGAGCCTGTTTTTCAGTTTGTCATGAGGAATCTGCCCCTAGGTTGCAGTACAGCTCTACGGCATCAACAAGAAGCTTTCTAATTTCCCTCAGCTGGGTTAAACAGAAATTTGAGTGCAATACTATCTTCTCTACTAGCAGAATCCTCCCCAGCTTGATTCAGACTGCAGTGAAGATACAGACAAAATACAAAACTCAGCCAAACTCAGCCTTGAGCCCACCAAATATTAAATGTACAAATAAGCATTCTTGCCTTTGATCTGGCCTGAATCGTGCATCTGTTGCAGGAAGAAGATCTTTCAGTAAAGGATCTAATTCATTGAGCTCAATAGCAAACCTTGTGAAGCCATAATAACGCTCATAATTGGTTGGCATGGAGCCTGAATACATAAGACAAAGAAAAGAAGCTTTTTAAGATATTACTCTAAATATGCAAGAGATTCCTTTATTTATAAACTTTTAACAGAAAAATAATTAATGTATTTTACTCTTACAACTAAAAAGCATCAAAAGCTATTCTCTAGGGGAAACAAAAGTCACTAAATATTAATATCAACTGCTTCTCCTGCAGAGATTGTAATTGCATGTTAATAGATTCAAAACTTTATGATCTTTCTTCCATTTTAAATAAAAACTAATGTTTTCAGGATTTTCATGTTAAAAACAGTTTCCTGTTCCCCAGAAAGTGGGCTTATCAAATGTCTGTCTTAAACCTAACCTTAAATGACCTTTAGAGTTCATTTTGGAAGCACACACTCAAAAACTGATTCGCTACTTACAAGGAGTGAGAGCAGACATTGCAGAGAGCAGGGTGCAAAGTAGGGTTCAAAATACCCTAAATAAAAAGTAGGATTCCAAGTTCTGAGAACAATAATTCCTGGATAATGCATGTATGAAAGATACAGCTGCAAAGGATGACTAATTCAACCTCAGGCCTCTAAGCAAGGAGGGAGTTGAAATCAGATCCTGAAAGTCCCAGGTGTTCACCACCTCTGAAGACCAACCCTTTCAGCTAATAAAGCATTAAGACAACAAACTCAATAAACGTCTATTTGTTGAGTCCAAAAAAGTTACCCTGCTCTCTGTAAGAAGGCAGCCAGGCCAGCCCAGATGCCCAATTTTTAAAAAAATTTTATTCTTCTGTTGACCCCAAGGTCCCAGCACATCTGACCAGGAGTCAGACGGAGATGTGGAAGATTATGCCCTGTAAGAACCTCTCCATTTACCATTATTCTAAACTCATGTATATAGTTCTTTGTCTAGGCAGTGATTTTAATTTCTCTAGTATTATTTTGTGTATTTAAAATGAAGGCTAAAACAGCTTCACATAGTTTAGGCTTACCCTACAACACCTTCCAGAGTTTTTTACAAGCTTCTTACCTGGCCTCCATATGCATTTAGCTGAAGGTGCAACCCCACAGTAGAGGCCTTCATGCCACTTTCCAAAAAGGCGGTGAACCACCTTCCCTTCTTGATCTATCACAACACCCTGGACCTCATTTACATTTGAATTCCAGTAGTTCACCTGCAAGTTTAACCAAGAATTACTAGCTCACACTGTTTTTCCATCAACCTCTTGTACCGATATACATAATGAATGTATCTGTGGTGCCTACTGTCCAAATTCTGTGTTGGATCAGGTCACCTGGAACAAAGAATACTAAAATTAAAAAATTTTATGGTCCTAATGCTTTAGTATAGGAGAAACATTGCATAATCTGCCCATCTGTGAACTACATTGTCACTCATTAACCCAAATCCCACACAATTCTGCAAAAATGACCCTTTGTCAGAGACACCTAACACTCCTCTCCCTACATGAGGAGGTATTGAATATACCTGTACTTGTATGGGAATCCTTTCATGGCTGCTGAACACTACTGTATACAGCAGGGAAGACATTCAGCCAGTATTACACATTTTCTGTTACAGCCAGTATTACATGTTGCTTCTTTCTGTTTTGCTTTTCTTAGACACATTTAGCTCTTACACCTTCATCCAAGAGCCAGTTGCTCATGCTCAGATTATCCATCAAACACAAATTTCAGATTTATTTTAACAGCCCATTGCTAACATTGCAATGGTATTGATGTCTTTTGTTGCATTGTGAAGACAAATTTATTTTTAGGGAAAATTCTTGACAGTAATATAGCTATATAGACTTCTATTTTTATATTTGGTCCTTGCTTATATATTAAAATACTATGAACCAAAGCAGCAAAACCTAGTGTAAAAAGATAAAATATTGACTGACAAATTCTAGTAGAAGAAGTAAAGTGGCATGGTAGTGTACAGTGACTTTGTGTTTTCATTGTGGTAATATAAAAAGAAAAATTTGACATTTAATTTTTAATCTAACACCAGCAACAGTACAGCACACAAATATACAGCGATGGAACACACTGATATCAAATATTCAGTGGAATAGAATCATACTAATTGACATAGCATTCTCATTTGACAATTTACATTTTATGAATACTGATAAAAGAAATAAAAGATAAAATGTGGGATGTGGAATTCAGGAATAATGAAGAAACAGCTTGATATACCCTTAAATTATGCCGTTATTATATGAATACAAGTTATATATTAGCACCCCTATGTTACCTTGACAAACGTGAGTTTGCAAATGCAAACACTGCTTTTTGTGTTTCTGATAGTTATCTCTCCATAGTGCTCTATCCATCTCCTTCCACTAAGAATATTATGTATGCAAGTAGTGACTTTGTTCCAGACATAGTAATCTCCGTACCTAAGAACAGATTAAGAAGAAGCTGGTAACATCTATTCATCATGATCATTACTGACAAAAAAGTAAAACATTGCTCCTTTATTGTAAGAACAAACCATATTGCCCAAAACCACCTGCACAGATGACAAAGTCCTGTGTCTGGTTACATCACTAATCCTCCTTAGAGAAGCTCACCTAAGCTACAGAAAGGTGCTATAAACCACAAATAAACACATTATGAACCACTGAAGCCCTGCACAGCCTACTCACTGTCCTCAGAGCATGAAGTGCTTTGGCCACAACTCCTATAGGGGCAGGACAGTGACCCACAGATCAACATAAGCCTGAATTGAGACTATGAGCAGAAAATGTAATTAAATCACAAATAGAACAAAATAAATATGAAAAGGAAATCAAAGAAAAGAAGTAGGGAGCCAGGAGCACACTGCACATCATCCCTTTCCCTTTGTAAGAACTATCCAATCAGAGCATCTCTAACATCAAACAGGAGAATAAAACCAGAGAATTATTTTGTGCAAAGCACATTCTCCTTCTGAGTTTAGGGGAAGGCATGAAGACAGAAGGCAAAGCTGCTCCAGAGTGCATTTACTTCAATTTCATGGGATGGATAAAGAGGTGAAGTGATGCTGGACTGTTAGATGCAGAAAGAAAGGCTGGCTGCAATGTACAGGAGCAAGAACAACACTGCAAAACCAGGAGACACGATAAAGTGTCCACTCCTTGCATATTCTTAGGATTTATAAGCTGCAACTTGTCTCACTGGTGGTGAAGCTACTGCTTCTCACTATTCTGCCAACATACTTTGGTTTATCCACATTTTGATGGAAGACCTTTCAAGGTCTGGTTGTTCTGAGGGAACACTCAGCAGCATTGAGAGCCTTAGGACAGCACCAGCTGCTGACAGTCCTGCACTGCAGCCTTGTTCTGATGGCTCATCACTGCTGTATGTATAAAACATGGGTTCTCTCTCCTGAAACATTTCTATCCCCCTCTCTCCATCACTTTCTAGAGTGTATATTTTTCCTCCAAAACCAGAAGTGGATCTTCAGGCTCAAAAGTGTCCCAGTAGCCCCACCTGAGCACTAAGAAATTAGAGCTGGGCACCAACTCTCACCAGTACAATCCACGTGATATCTGCTTACCCCAACCCATTCACAAGGCAGCACAGACTAGAGTGTACCAAAGACTGAAAACAAGAGGAGAGAGGACAGTAGCTTACTTTGGAAGAGTCACATTCAAGGTTCCAACAGGCAGAATTTCCATTGATTTCCCCCAGAATTTGTTTTTCCACCTGATATCTGAATATAATAGTGAAATACTTAAAAAACTGACATGACCAAGGTCTCCCCCTTGCAGTGATCTGTGGCACCAGACCATTTGTGCTAGACTACCCAGTTCAAACAGGGCAGTAGACAGTATGAATTTGCCATGAAAATACTAAAAAAAAAAAAAATACTAGAAAATTACATTAGGTCAGAAAAACTAAATGTAAGTTTAATTAAGAATTGTGTTTGCACTGCATGATTGTCAAATGTCCTGTGCAAACATTCAATACAAATTAAAGGCATACACCAGTAGGTACAAGGAAAGAAAGAGTAATTTTTTTTCATCTGTAAAAAGGACTGCTTGTTTTTGTAAGAAATAGTAATTTCATTGGTAAAAACCTTTTAAATGGAAGAGTATAAAGAGGCTGCAAGTGACAGGGGATGTAGTAACATGTTTGCTCATTCTTAATGAGAATTTGGAGCAAAATAAATCAGATCATCAGTTTATAATATCTCACTTCAAAATAATAAGTATAGAAATTCTGAGTAAGTTCCAAATGCAAAGCTCAGCTTTTACAAAGTTTTTACTTGACAATAAAAAAAGGAGTTATGCTTTCAAATTAAAAATATACCTTGCCAAAACACAAAGTTTTTCGATTCACAGTGACAGGCTGAAATGGGAGGATGGTGGCTAACCTGAAAAACAGTTTGGTTGAGTTAAAAACATTTAATTTTCATTCCTAAGACAGTACAATTGTTATTGCAATATGATAATACTAAATAGCCCATGTTGCTATGAAAACAGATACAACTTAAGTGGTTGTACTTAAGACACTGTACTAAAAACAGTTCCTTGTGATTACTATAAAAAATTATTCCTTCTAACATTTGATGAAGTCCACTCATATTAACAATATTTATTCACTTCTAAAAAAGCAAACCATTCTAAAGTAGAAAGAAAAAAACGGGATTATTCCATAAAATGAAGAACAAAAAATATAAATCTAAAGAGGAGTGTCTATCTAGAAACAAGCTTTACCTGCTCTGAGAAAAATCGAAATCCTTTATCTTCTCTAATACATTCATAAGTTTCACCAAGCATTGGGTTAAATGGCTTGCTTCCTGCTCTGAAGTACGTAGAGGCATAGCCTGATGCTGCAAAGGCAGCGATGAGAACCTGTGAAAATACAGATCAGAAGGTGAGAATAGGCAGACATCCTTGTGCATGTGCCATCACTATGTGGAACCACACAACTCTGCTCAGAGTGACAGCTGGATTAATGAAGTATGCCTGAGAGTGAAACCATGAATCCCAGCCAGAAACAGTATAAACTTTATTCTTTCTGTTGATATAGTTTCTTTTTCTTCACGGCCTCATTCGGTCTTTCAACAGTCCCTTAAAATGACAATCTGCACATGACAGTTTTTCTTCCTTTGACCAGGCTTATCATTAGTGACCTAGCTCTAGTCCTTCTTCCTGTGAACAAATATTATGTAATAACTTCTAATTACAAGATCAAATTCCATTTTCCTATGGGAACTATTTTATTTACTACCAAACATAAACAGCTCTCACTACGATTGTCCTTAGCGCTGAGTTATCCCCAGATCTTCCACACACGTGCAGCCTTAACAGCCCCCTTGTCTATATGTACAACCACAATTTAATAATCTCTAAGTCAGGCCTGACTGGGAGTAATAAGTTAAGGGACATGCCACGGTTATTTAGGTTACAAGTCCTATTTGCAGAGTTTAAAAAAAAAAATCACATCACCCAGTCAGAAACAAAATTTCAGAAAAACAATACAGGGATAAAAATGAGTCAGCTATTGGCAATATGCTACAGTGGGGTAAGTTTTAACCAGGTTCCCCTCTCTTCCTGCTAGGTAGGGCATGGCCCTCATGTGAGCTTTAACATGCTTTGTTTTCTTCCCACTGTGTAAGGGGTGCTCCATTCTCTATTCATTTTATGTTATTCAGAAATGCAGCATCAAGAAAGTTAACACTGTTTTCACAGGCTTTTCTTCAACAGTAAAAGTTCATTCTTCATTCTTCTAAAGCTGTTTTCAAATGAATTTCAACTTCCTTTTCAACTTAACTATAAGACACTGCAGAGAAACAAAGGAGTTTACTATCCTTGGGATATAGAGCAATGTGAAAAAATGGTTTCCAGTATGTTTGGATGCTTATTGAAGATAGCAAAGTCCTGATCTTTCAGAGAACAGTGAACAAGCAGGAACATATTCACAGCATTGCTGCCACAAGCTTTGGGTATTCAGCTCTTTTCCAAGCAGTCCCATATGCCTCAGCTCAGGTGCACAGCTTGCACTTTCAAGGGTGCTGTTTAAAAGTTTGGTTTGTATTCCCAAGTCCTGCAGCAGACATTTGTAGCAGAGAAGGGGATTGAGTCCACATTTCCAAGGGAGCTTTCAGTTGCACCACGGCTTTTCCTTCCTGAATTCACCCTACTACTTCAACACTGACCTTCCAAACTTTTCAGCAAAGGCAGTAATCAGTCTCCTAAACTCATTGAAATCCTGCCCACTCCTTACAGAATCCCCTTCCTTTTGCGAGGGACAGAATCACAGAATATTCTGAGTTGGAAGGGACCCACTATGATCATCTCCTGAGTCTTGTAAGAAAACAGAATATGATAATGAATAATTCAACTCCCTTTCTCAAGACAGGTTCAACTTCTTCAGTGTTTAGGACTCCTCACTCTTGTGCAAACCTTGTGAACACGAACATTCAGGGACTTGAGTGTGTGACTGTGTAACAGCCAAAGGTCACCTCTCTTCTCCCAGTTATCCACAGTTCTGTCAGCCCATACCAGAGAACAGCAGACACGTTCAGCAACAACACTGCCAACCTCCCCTTACAGCCTTTCCTTGCATCTTCTGAGGAAAAGGAGCTGAGCACAGGCTGCTGGCTGTCAGTTAAAAAACCAAAACAGACTTACAGGGGAGCTGAAGTCAGGCTGCCCACGCAAACTTTGTTCTGCTGTTTTGAAACTTCTCCCTTAGAAATTGCCTGAGAAGACATCTCATTCACACCTATACTGATCATAAGGCAACAACAGACTTGATCAGCTCTTGAAGGCTGCTGGATTTGATCACTGTAAGCTAGGAAAGGGTGCTGCAGTGTTAGAAACTGCCATCTACAGTCACAAAGCATGAGGTCAATATTAAATAAATGAGTTACAACTGCAGGACTTGGTTTGAGGTCAAGAAAAATCCTGCAGCCTTGTTCAGACCAAACCTACCACCTGTAACTGTTCACAACATTTTTCTGACCCAGCAGGGAGGTCTGTTTTCTGTGACCAGAGAGGAGAAAGAGAGGACCCTGCATAGACCTTTTCAACACAGACAGAAGTACTACACTGAAAGCATTACCATGCGTTCATAAGGATCATCTGTTTCAGCAGCCTTGTCCAAGAGTTCACTGTATTCCAGCTCTTCACAAAGATGTTGCAAGGTATTCAGAGGTTCATTTAGCTCAACTGGCATGGATACTTTGGAAAGATCTTTGCCAATGTTATTTCTCAAAATATTCCACAGATTGATGTTACTGGTGTCAGGGCTGGGAGCTGGGAGACAAGTCCTCCGTCCATTCCTGAATGCACCTCCTGTTAACTCACCATTAAGAACTGGGAAAGGAAAAAAAAAAAAAATATTGTCTTAAGGAAGAACCAGACTAAGAAAAACAGAGTTCTCCATTCAACCAAATCCCTGCCAGAACAAGCAAGCCCAATTTCACTGTTTTCAGCTGGGTTGGTCTTGTATTGACATGCAGTAATTCTGGTACATGAACATAACCAATGTAATTTCCCAAAGTTGGAAACACAGTATACTTTGCCGAGAAATGTTGTCTGCAACACTGGTGTTGTCCTCAGATATATTGTCACTCACATCACTGATATAAGATTCATCATCAGAAGCCTAAAACATAAATAAAATATCCATTAAGTCAAATACATATAAAATATACTGACAAAACAGATAAAAATAGTTAACTGAAACACAAATATTCAAAAAAAAATCTATCCAATTAGAACTATTAGCTAAATCAACTGGATGTTTCAATCAGTGCCAATGCACTAAAAGTGTCAAAAGAAATGCTATGGTGTCCTCATGTTTCTGAATTCCTTGTTATCCAAATACAGACATTAGATCTGCAAAAGGTGGCTTCAAGTAAGATCAGGGATGAACAAAAAATTGATAACATAATGCACTAGGGGTGGGAGGTGAGAAGATATATTCAGATTTGTGCTTTTTATAAAGAACCAAACAATGAAACATGACTTATGTTTCAGCAAACAAATTATGTAAACATCAATCTATCATTTTGCAAAACAAGAATCTCATCAGCATTAAGAATATTTTTAAAAATTGTTTTACACGACTGTTTTTTTCCAGAAATATTACTTTTTGTCTATTTCTCTCATTACCGAGAATAACTTTATCTGCATATATAGTAGAAGATTTTTTAAAGAATATTTGATAATCTAAATTTAACTGACTGCACAGTCAGCTGTAACTGTCTATGTCATCCTTAGGTGGAACTGCCATAGCCTAGAAAGGACATGTACTGAACGTAAGTCACTGACACAACTAACTTTCAACTCAGTTGTACACTTCAGGGAACTCCTGCACCTCTATATGTGTTCTCAGGTTTGTTTATCTTTATACATTCTGTATATTTTATACATTCTTTTTATTCTTAGAAGCATTACTAAAAAAAAAAAAAAAAATTCACTAGTGGTAGCAGTACCTGACTCTGTCCAGCAGCACAGCTGCCACTTGCTGTCACAGCCTACCTCGTTTTCTGACGAGCTGGCAGACAGAAGCACTTCCTGTGCATCAAAGAACTCTGAAACAGATTCAGACATAGACAGCCTGCTTTCATTAGAAACTTGCTGAGACAGTGGCAAACTGACATGAATTTGTTCACCCGTCTGTAAACAAAGCACAGAAAAATAAAAGTATTACTTCTAACATTAAAGAAATATGCACGGAAGGAGTAAATCACCTGAATAAGATTTCTATGCCAAATATAAGCACAGAGAGTAAGGGCAGCATTTTAGTAGGACTTTGTGTGTACCTAACAGATGAGACTGAGGGTGACAAAATGAGTGCATTTTGAACAGTGAGATACATGTCTTCATTTGAGGCCTGCCCAGCATCTACTGCCAAGTTTTAGCAGCATGAAATTGCAGATCTAGTTCACTATGCAGAGAATTGATTTTGTGGATTGTGTCAATTTCAACCATGAATTTCGGATTAAATTACATCTGGTAATAACAAATTACATCACTGGGGGCTAGCTTTGGTACAACTAAAATTTAATTATAAAGCTTTATAAGGTCAGGGAGTTATAAGTTACTTTCCAAATAAATGACCTTATTAAATAGTTTAGTAACAATGTTTGAAATATTTGAATATTTGGGAGGATAGCTATATCATGTATTTTTATGGGCTTTTATTCTATTCTATTTATTCTATGTTTATGCTCCAAATCTCATCTGCAATATGCCATTAACACTGACTCAATACTACTAAAGGGAATGAACTTTCTATGGTTTATTATAAAGAAATATAACAGCAAAGTCAAGGATTCAGAACTGTGCTATAACAATGTCAGCAATGCAGCAAGCTAAAATAGTGAAATATACCCTCCTCTTCCTGCTAGTGATGGGTGGAACACCAGATTTCAATGTGCCCCTGCAGGCTGTCACAATAAGAAAAATTAAGATGCTCTCCCAGTACCATTTTACCACAGGATCTGATGCTGTGGAGGGAAACAGATCTCGGACTTAATCCCATAATTTATACAGCATGTTGCTCCTGGGAGATAATACAGATGAAAGTACTGAAGCCCTTTTAAACATGGTTAACTCTTCAGATTGCAACACAATCCCCTTTAATCTTATTCCAGAACTCTTGCATATGGTTTTGTTGACATCTTAATTCTGTAGAATTATTCTATACAGTTACCTTAAAATGCACTAACAAAACATCCCAAAAAAGCATAAATGAGCCAGAAGGTCAAAACCCATTCGTTTTTCATTAGGAGTTATAAGATTGCAGATGGATTGTGATGCTTGATGAATTATAATGAAAACAGAAGCTCATTTTACTGTAATCTTTACAGGAAGTGATCAAAATTTTCAGGTTTCACATAAACTAGAGGGACTTGGAAAAATACACATGCTTCTACCTGAAAAAAACCCTCACACAGGCATTATCTACATGCTGCAAGATTACAGATATGTATAAAACAAGCAAGATAAGTGAAGAGAGATCTGGAAACTTCTTTGAAAAACTTCTTCAGTCAGGTGCACTTCTACCAAGACAATGATGAACAAATGAAAAGGAAACAGCTAATCAACAAAAAATACAGAACAGAACAGAAGGTTGTTGCCCAGAACTTCACTGCAGATTGCCGTGCTATGGCACCACCTCACTTCTATTGTTCTGTTGCTATCCTCCAATATGCTGGGTTCTTGGAAAAATTGTTTGGACGTTTTCAAAGAGCAAATAAACAAAAATAATTTTACCTTTCTTGCTTGTTGGAAGAAATAATAATAAGACAAGGCTATTGTAATTGAAATGGCATATGCGTAGAAAAAAAAAAAGAGGAAATGACAAATCAAAAACGTTTTTGTAAAATGCAAGCAGAATGGTTGCCAAAGTGATCATACTAATTGTAATATATTATAATCCACAATTTCAGATTTGTCACAAGGGAAGCTCACTGTTATTAACACAAATGTTTGTTAATCTGATGACTAAGGAAAGCAAAACAAGAAAAACTAGATGTTGCAAAAATATTAGTGCAGAGCTTGGTTCATGGACTGAACCTTTTGATTTTAACAGTACCACTCAGGATTCTAAATGTGAGACACTTTACACACTTGCAAAATCAGGTCATTAAATAATTAATTGTTCTGTTGATTTGGCAAGAAACTAAGACACAGAATTGGATAGCTACTGTGTGATACATTCAAATACAGTAAAACCTCACTAATTCCCACAGGCAACAATTAATATTTCAAAACTAGAGTCCTCCTCTGTTCCTCTAAAGAGACCAAGCTGAGTTCTTTCATATCTGACATATGGAAAACAGAACACTGAAGCTTTATTGTAGGTAAGGAAATATAACCTGACTTTTTCTATGAATAAACATTTGCCAATCTGAAAAATTCAATAACTTTTCAGGTGTGTTTCAGCTATTTAGTGAGAATTAGCAAGGTTTGTTTGAACTCCAAATCCATTAAAGGCCAAAGTCTTACCTCATCGGGACTAGGGATAATATTTACACTGACAACCTGATCACAAATAACAGATTCTGAATGTATTCTGTTCAAGCGACTCCTTAGTTCAGCATTCTGGTTGAGAGCCTTAAAATAAAAATTGCACATTTCATTTAAAATTAAAATGTAAACATTAAAAAATTTTAAAAGAAAATAAGAAAATAAGAAGAAAGAGCTTCTTTCCAGCAATTTCCTAAAAAAAAAAAATAAAAAATCACAGAACCTCCTTTCTTTCATTTATATAAAGGGAGATACCTATTTAGAGATCCTCTCCAACATGATTTCATCTTTGGTTACTTTGCCTTCACTGGTTTTCAGGAGATAGGGGTACAGATGTTCTCCCACAAGGGAACACTGGCGTTCTCCCTTAGTTTTTCAGAGTGCTCTTTGGCAGGTGTACTGGTGGGTTATGTACATTATGGAAATGGGGAGTGAATGCAGCAACAAAGAGTGAAACTGCAGAACAATACACAGGAACAACCCACAAAACACCCAAAGAGGCAGTTTTAGGTTTACAACCATACATCCTTTTCTGAGTCAAGGTTATCAGCACTCAGAGGCTGCAGAAAGAAATTGCTTCATTTCCTGTGAAACCAACATATTTGCTAGTATCATTGTCCACCCACCCAGATCAATTTTATAGATTTGTCTTTGTACTTATTTCAAACTACTGATCCACTACAGTGTCACAAGTACCAACTGGTGTCTGGTATCTACTGATTTTTCTCCTATTTTAAAGTCCAACCTAGATCATAAATTTGGGTGCATATATATGTATTATCTGCTATTTAGAAAGACTATCCTGCAAGAATCTGAAATCCAGAAGTATAATATGCTACATACCTACAACATGGCTGACTTAACCTTAATATATCCCCAGCACTGAGGATTATAGGAAAGAAGAACAGAGAGACATTTTGTTTCAGTAGAGAAGGATTGCTACAATGGAGTAAGAACCTTCTTCTGTCTCCCCCTAGTGCAGATTGAGGAACAGATTGCATGAATGTACTGAAACAAAAAAAGACCAAAGGAAAATAGGTAAGCTTAAACTGTCGCTAAACAGTTTAAATTACCCCATTTTGCTTTGTTCTGAAATGGTCTGGGCATGTTCATAATTGACATTCCTCAGAGAGGGAAGGTAATGACTAACAGCAGCCTGACAGCAGCTTCTTCAACTGCTCAAACCTGGTCATGAGACCGGACAAACCCAGTCACAGTCAATTTTCCACTTACTCTCCCCTGAGACTGTGAACTAATGTGTGACAGTGACTTTTAAACTAACATTGGAGGCCAGGACCAAGAACAATGCAATTCCCTATTGCATGCAAATCGCTAATAAATATCCACAGGTCGTAGAAAAATTTTTGTCAATAATCAGAAATGGTTAACCTTATTTCTTGCCCCTAACTCTTTTTATCACAATGCACAGAAATCAATCTGCACAACATGATATGCACCTGTATCTATAGAAAAGTTTGTCTTTAAACATCTGCTCATACTTCTTGCAGATGCAGTCCTCCACACCAATCCACCAAATGCTTTTATGCTTCCTTGACAATGAATTTTTAAAACTGAGTTATTTTGCAACCTGAGGAGTTGTTGTTGCTATTTTTTTCTTCCTTACTAAAGCAAATTATATTTTTTCCTTTAGCTTAAATGGGAGAGATGCTGGAGAGTTAACAGGTGTGTATCTGGAAATCCAATTTATTAGGGACTATATTGCAACCCAGGATTCCTTTTGCATCTAGAGACATGGACATATAAAACAAATCTGACAATATACAGTCAAAATTTAAAACTTAATTACAAAAGCAAGAATATTTCCTTGGCTGTGCTGGAACAGCTCCAAGAAAGACATCTAGCATTTGTATAAAAACATTTGATCCTTTTTCTTTACTTTGGAAAACCGTAATAGATACATGCTTACACAAATTATATTCTTCATCTCCACATGCACTGAGGTTAGATCTACATCATAACAGAATATGTCATAGTTCTGGTTGAAAACTTGGCTTTTTCTTGGCTATTTTACCTCAGGAAATGGCCAAAATACAAAAGAAATCGTGCATCAGGCAAGCTGGATGTGCTTGAAATCAAATCAAGAACATACCTGAGAGAGAGACTGTCTGAGGTGAGCTATTTGAGCATTGTGGCCTGTAAGATCCTGCTCTGAAACAATCTGCTTAAGCTTCTCCTTCTCTATAGCTATGCTGTTAAAGGCAGACTTCAAAAGAGAATGCACTAAGCAAAAAGAAAAAAATAAAACAGGTGTTTTCTTGGCGACAGAAATCACATTTACATCTATTACAATACTTCAGCAACAAAGACAGAGAGTGAGACTTCCATCCCACAGTAATGGACATTTGAAACAAGGGCCTGAACTTCAAGTAATCCATGCCAAATTAAGTACAAACAGCTTGTGATTGTAAAGTGTGTACTGTATATTCACACATATCTCATCTCAGCATATTCTTGGTGCTGAACATATGGAAAGGTCATATTTGGAAAAACTGTGTCCAATGTGTGCTATGTTCTTTCTGGTTTTCATTTGTACTTTTCAGAGTTACAGAAACATCAGTTCTGCTAGACACATTATTGTACTAATAAAGGGGATTACTTGGTCTTTTAAATAGGTTTTGAATTGTTTAAGATGTCAGTCTCACATTTTTTATATACAGCAAACTGGTAAGAAAACCTTTTTTAAATGGTATTTTTCAGTTTGCAGGACCATTCACTTACTGGCAATAAAATTACAATTCAAAAGTATGTTCCTATAATAAGCTCTTTTTCCATTGATTCCATGGACATAGAAAACATTGCACAAAAATGAATTCACAACATTATGTGTAGCAGTTACACTATGAATCATCTTTGGGGAGAAATAATGAGGAAATTCTGTTGAGGAAAAAAAAGTTTGCAAATTCAGTCACTTTACAGAAAGCAGAAAGCAGTTCAGAAGACTTGGAAAAGAATTTCAGAGTTTACCTATCAGTACATTTATGACATGCATGGAAAATATAAGAAGGATAATACAAGTTCCCTTTGTGTTAGCCACCTGAACAGCTAAAAAACTTATACAGTATCACTCAATGCAGATGAAAGCCCTGGCCATAGTTAAGGAGGGGCAATAAAGAAACACAACAGAGAAGCACATTACAGGAAAGGCTTGGCATCTCCAGCTACCTTTTTGTGCCATCAAGCAGAATTCTTCTTGAAGCTTCATGTACTCAGTTGAGCACTCCAGAGGGTCTGTCACATGGCTTGGGGGAGCCTGAAACTCAATGTCTGCACAAAGGTTGGGGTTGGATGAATGCAACCGAACGGGTGACATCGTAGCACTGAAAGGGACCTACAGTGAGAAACAGAGAAGAAATGTTGTGTGAGGTGTAGCCAAACTTTTGACCCTGTTGAAGCAAAATACAAGTTTCTTCTGAAAAGATTTAGTTCACAGTGTGAAGAACATGGCAAGAGCAAACATGTAACTTCGTACTCTCCTAAATCTCAACACAGCTGATGCAGACTTCTCTTGAATTTTTTCACTGAAATAGAAAAAAGAAGGCCTAAATACACAGTTAACAGGTAATGATGGAGTATTTAAATTCTAACTTTTACAAAAAATGGATGATTTCCTCATGCTTAGAAGACTACTGGAAAATTGAACCATGAGACATGCTCCTTTATTGCTGGATATTTGAGAGCAGTTGTAGATGAGTCTACTGTTGCAATACCAACATATGAAGTCTGCAAATTCCTCCACAGATCTAGAAACAGTATATAATATCATCAGATATATCATTGAAGTTTTTCAAAACTACTCATAAATCTTTAGTTGAAACTCATTGTGCTGGCAATTATGAAGAGGGAAGAAGCATACAGTCTTTCTGTTTTCTTTTTAACTAAACAAATAAAGAATAACAATGAAAGAAAATCAAAACTCCACCTGATTTTCATTTAAAATACATGAACCATAAACAAATGCAGAGAGATACAGTTTAGTGAGATGGAGCAAAGAATTTAGTTTATTATCTTTCCACTTCTCTTTCTCCTCTACTTTTCAGATATGGTAATAAAAAAAGTACATGCAAGACTTTCTAAGTTATTTATACATGTATCATGTACTGAGCAGTTACCTATATGCTACATATGCACTGTATGGCTACCACTGCTGTAAAAGTGATGTGTGTGTAAGAGTCTTTTGTATTTTATTTACTGTTACCATTTACACACATTTATTTGAAAATCAGGCCAAGAACACCATTTTCAACTGTAAATGCAACAGAAAGGCATGCAGAACTATATTTTGTTACTCAAATATTAAGCACTGTTTAATGGATCAAGCACTGTTTAGCACATTAAATCTAATTAATTTCATTAGATTGATCAAATGTGTAAATCAAGAATTGTCACACTGCAGCCCAATGTAATTATTTAAATATGAAAAATGGGGCCAAAATATAAAATGTCTCTTCCAAGGCATGATAAAGAGCAGCATATAACATAAAAAGTCATATTACTAAGAATTTTTATCAATGGATGAGTTCTATACTGTCTTCAGTAGTTGAACTTGGTACTTTTTTGTTTGATTAGATCAGGGAACAGTTTTATCAATTCCTTCCTGTAAAAGCTGACATCAATCCACATTTTAGTTTTAGGTTCTGATTCTCCAGTGAAACCCTCAAAATCCTGTTGGATCTATTAATCATTCCACTAATGAGCATACTCTGTAAATTATAATTTCCACTCTGTTCTTTCTTGATTTGTAGATACATATAGTACATTAAATAATAACTCTATGGCATCTATCTAACACAAGCTTTGTTCCTGCTCTCACGTATTTTGATTCCCAGCTGTATCAACAAAGTATGTATTTTTTTCCTGGACCCCACTTTAGCCTCATATCAAGAAGAATTCATTAAAAGATGTAGAATAAATTCCTTGTATTTGTACTGGATATTTAACCCTTGATCTTCTTCTCAAGTACCAGACTGCCTGTGTCAAGAGCCCAGCAACATTATGTTAATGGACTACTGTGGCTAAACATAGGTTAATTTCAAAATTCTTTTCCAAAACCTTTCCCTTTCTTAAACAGGAGAGCATGTTTCCAGAACTTTCTGACTGGGAGCATCACAAAGCTTCAACTGGTCCAGGTGGGCACAGTAGGTATCTACACTGTACCTGTGTGTATGGAGAACATGCCCAACCCTCCAGACCATCCAGAAGGCAGGAAAGAAGCTGACACCAGCTATCATGCCAGAGCTTGAGGGAGAGCCCCCCCCTAGCCCCACATGCCTGTGGTGATGGGGAAGGTTCCCCAGACCCACACCCAGACTGGCAGAACTGCAGGCAGGCTGCCCACAGGTGCAGAGGGGCTCTTTAGTCACTCTCTGATGAACCAAGCTGAGGAGATCTGCTTTAGATCCATCATTTCTGCCTCAAACCTCAGCTGGCCAGGCTGAAAAGAAATGTTTCTGCAATGAAGTTTATTGAAAAAATACTATTTTTGATTATGCCCTAGAAATGGAATTTACATGTTCTACAAATATGTCACCCACTTTGCAAGAAATATATATTCACATGACAGAGACAAGTAGCCTTGCTGACTGCTTTAAATATAAGAACAAAAAATACTGAACTGTTGATTGACATGAACTCTCATATGCATTTTTTAGAAATGTTTCCAAGCCACTTTCCATAACAGATTAAAAGAAAAAAAAAACAAAAAAAAAACCCAAAACCCAACATATTAAACAGCCATTTTCATTCTCTTAAATAGTCCAGGAAACACTGCCAATACACTTCTCTTCCCCTTTTTCCTTTCATTGATGTGCTTTCTCTCTGTATTAATGGTGACTTGATCCTAACTTTACCATCCATTCTCTTTTTGGTTGTTTTTTTTTGTTGTTGTTTTGAAGGTTTTTGAAAAAATATTTAGCTTCTTGATCCATCACTCTAGTTTTCTCCACAAAGACACTTCTAGACATAACCTCAGATGAACCTTGTGCCAGCTTCCTGCTTTACACCAGAGGCATTATACCCACTCATCCATCACCTTCTTCAGAACAACGTGTTCATGTAGGAACAGAATGTTCCTGGCTGAGTGGGTTGTAAGGAAAACCTCTTTCTGCTGTGCATTTAGCTGATATAATTTTGCATCCCTCAGTCTCTGCACACAGCTTTACTCTCTGGGAGAAACAATCATTTTGTGCATCAGCCAGGAGGAAAAGGCCATGGCCACGAACACTGCAACAGCTGCAGAGTCATTTTGGTGCCTCTAGCTTCCCTTCCTGCTGCATTTTCTCCAGCTCCTCCAAGACCTCCCTCAACAGGTCTTCACTTCAGCTGCAGGTAACAACTCAGCAATTCCCTGTTCTCTTGGTGCCCCCAACACAAGTCCAGCTGCAGTTGCCTACTTAAGCACTGCCTAGGTAAGGAGCACCACCCTTGCCAGAGCTGTTTAAATGCTGCTGAGCCTTCTGGTTAGAGCCTCCCACCAACACTGCTGAGCCCTGGAAACTGGGAATCAGGCAGACTCCCATGCTAGGCAGGCAGGCCAACGGAGACAAAACAGCAATCAATTACAGAGCACACACTCAGCATCAACTGATTACAGAGGAATAAATTTAGATGAGTTAATTTTGAGTCTGGAGAAACACCGATATGTCTCATACTTTGTAAAATAGCAGAGCAATAACTGCATTTGTGGTTCAGGTAGCAGGAGCTCAAGATAGTTAGGCTTCAGCAAAAACTATGTCAGATCTAGGGGATTTTTAGCTTTGGCCTGGAACAGCAGACCCTGGAATACTTCAGCCTGGTGAAGACATTCACTGCTTGGACTAGATAAGGAGTTTGCATTTAAAGCTCACTTCAATCTTGGGCTGCACAGTCTTCCCTAACTGTTGTACTTATCTGTCCATGGATTAGTACAAATGTCTATATTGGGCCTTCCTAATGACTACTTTCTTGATAAAGCAGCAGCTGAAGATATCCTTTGGAAGGTAATTCAATTTCATGAACTACCCACAACTAATTCCCAGCCTCAGTATTGATTTCATAGCTCCATATTTTCTGACAAAGACTTAGAGAATTAGCAAAACTACATACAGACACTGAAGTAGTAATATGACTTTTTGGGATTATGGAATGTAAACAGAAAGCACCTCAAATGAAAAGACTAACCTTATACTACTTATAAAGTATAAGGAACTTTTATAATTCCATGGTTATTTGTAACAGATCTCCTTAGTTCTATTGTCTTGCTATAACTGTCACAACATCTTTTAACAGAATTTGATCATTTTTTCTTTCTATTTTGCATAGTATGTCAAAGACTTGTTGTATGCAGGGCCTGAGTCTGTCACTTGCACTTACATAAAGCAGGAGGGACATGTACCATGTCAACAAGCTCAGACCCACATTTATGGAATACATTTGTGTTGGGCCTGACCACTTCTAAGAAACTCAGCCTGAAAGGGGGTACCATGGATGCCTCCAAAAAGTGAGAGAAACATTCCCATAAGCTTATTACACAATCAAGTTACACAGCTTCCCATCCTTAGAGCTATCCCTTGATTTTTAAATCCACTCACTGTTGTAGCCACTGCAGCTGCCAGTCTCTGCCGGCGTCGTGTTGAGCTGAACTGGCCCTTCGGTGCCGGCCCTTCCTGACAGTGAATGCAAGAAAAGAAGGAAGTAGAAAAAGAGAAGGGAAGGGGTGATGGGACACAGGAAGATGAAAGGTGATCAGAAAAGGGAGAGGGAGAGTCTTTAAGCGGGTTTTGTTAACTCTTACAGCCTACACATGTTGAGGACATATCATGTGTTTTCAGCTGTGCATGCCAGAGACATAAAAAAGCAGGATACTTCACTAAAATTATTGCCAGATGAGTTGGACTGCAGTGCACTCGCTAAGGCTACCAAAAAAAAACCCCAAACCTATTAGCATTGCCATTCTGAGTCATAAGGCAATAATGGAATAAGAAAACAGAAAGGATGCTACAGCATTCTAGAAAATAAAAGAAAAATCAAACTTCTTCTGGGGTCACTTGACCATCTAGAAGATGAATTCTGAAAGAGATCACTTTTCAATAGTGGAAGTGCACAAACCATGGTCACTGAAGATGCATGTGTCTCAATGGTAAAACTTTTCAGCGTGTGTGTTATCTGGTGAGTTTTCTTATATAAACATTCCTGTACATAGCTCTGGCATTTCCACATCCATCCTTGAGCCTACTGAAGCTTGTTCTCCACACATCACTTCTTTGAGTTCCACATGCTTTTCCCATACATTATTGAAGGCTTGGCTTCCAAACCAAGGCAAAAACTCAGATAAAGCAGCACAAATAAAAACTAAGTATTTCAACAACTGCTTCCTTTTCTGCATGTCTAAACTGTGGCCTCATCCTGCCTAATTTCACATTTATTTTACTTGTAAAAAATTTTTCATGGTACATTAAAGTCAAGCAAGCAGCTGTCTAATGCAGAGGAGCTCCACACCTGTCATAAAGTCATTCTATTCAGTCTTTAATCAAAATGCTATTATTTTGAAAGCATTTAGAGATTTTGGAAGACTTTCTGCTTTTAGAAAACAATTCTCAATTCCTTTACATTTTTCTTTCCCTGTGTCTTCACTTATAGCCACTTCAGTATTTTCAGATCTTTATATTTTTACTTTTTCTGCAAGCAGCCTGATCTTCATACAAATAACGTGTAGATTGGATATATGGACACCATGCTGAAGAACAGGATATTGTATTTCAATTATTAGCTGAACTATCCTGCTTCTGTACCATTCCCAGTAGAGTTGCTACAGTGGAGAATGGCCAAACACTTCACCCTCTGGCTGATATTAGTGGCAATGCTCCTGACAGTTGGAAGGGTTGTCTAATGATCACAGTAAAAGCCTTGCAGTGAAATACTTTATACAATTCCTATATTAAAATGGCATAACCTCTGAATTACTGAGAACAAACTCTGTTAAAGCAGAGAACAGATCATATGAGATGCATAATGTAAAACTCTTTGTGCTCTACAGAAATATGTCTATCCTGTGAATAAGTGTATGGAAGAGCATTCTTATTTAAATAACAGGGACAAACCTTTGTACAGAGATATGCATATATATATACATATATATATATATACAAGATTGTGAATGCAGGTATGCATTATTAAAATGGGAATAGTAAGTTTTGCAGAACCACACACTCCTCCTCAACACAATAGAAAGTGAGGTCGTAATGTGAGTTACCACAAAAAGAAATACTTATTTAAGGGAAAAAGTAATAACCAGTCTGGGTCTGGTTTCAGTTCTGAGCTGAAAGCCCTAGTAGAGCAAGATGATTTTTCAGATTACTCCATAATACACAACTCTCTATTAAACTATTCCCCCTGTGAAGTCTTGGAACTTTACAACTTTGAGCTTTTGTGGGAAACCAAAATATCACTGGTTGTTTATTGTTTTGAAGTAATATTTTTTTTCTTCCTTTGAAGCTGTTGTCATGAGAATGATAACTTAGCCTTTTACCCAAAGGGAAACAAATTTTAAAAAACAAACCAACAACCCAAAACCCCACAACTCAGTTTTTGTACAAAAGTATAATTTCTAAACTGAGTTAATATAGGTCAACTAACCAGTTGATGCAGGTGCTTTTCATAAGATTTTAAATAGGCTTTTTCAAAACAAAATGAACCTCCTTCATAAAAGTAACCTTTTTTAAGAGAAACAATTCATGTATTACTCTTGAGTAAAGGCCTGTAAATTCAGCTGTTAATTCTAACCAACTCAGCAATAATAAACAAAACTGCAATTGTCTAGACACATGCTATGCTCAGTTTCACTTTGAGGAGTAACCCCATTCTAGTTACAGGGATTAGCTGTGTGAGCAAAGTCAACTGCACACCAAACTGGCATATTTAAGTGGAAAACATAAATGTCTGGGAAACAAATCAAGCAGCTTTACTTAAAAGAAAAAAAAATATGTTTTAAATACATTATACACCTAGAATTCATACTGCAAGAATGTGTTAGCAGGAATCCAATAAAAGCTATTTCATTAACAGAATGGTAACAAGTACAATACAAAACCTGGATGGGAGAATTCCCTCCTTGCCTCACAGGCAGAGGATACTGAGCCAGCAGAAATCACACCCTCCACCCCCATCACTCACAACACACACCTTCCTATAATGGTCCCTAATTTTATGCTCCCCAGAAGGATGCTCTCAACATTGTACTATCAGAACATCTTTGATGTAGTTAAAAACTGCTCATTCTGATAAAAAAAAGGTGCAAGTACTCCAAATGGAATTAACACTGAAAGTAGCTTAAAGTTAGTTTGTTAGTATGAGCATTATCCCCTAAAACTAACGAGATATATGGAGGTATGAGGAAGGTAGTAGTACAACAGAAATCTTAGTAGTACCAAATGTCAACCATTCAACAGCAAATTATGCGAAAGCACCATGAAAACATTGATCACAAGTCAGACAAAATGATTCCCAGTAGGGGATATCCTGCTAAACAGTTCAAAAAGACTTGAAGCAGTCTTGAAAAAATGGGCAATAAGGAAGGCCAATGAACTAGAAAGAATGTCTAATAGAAGAACAAAACGGGAATTAGCTTAAAGGACATGTGGGCATCAGAGGAAATCCACATTTTAGTGGCAACCTAAGCAAATTAGGAATAACATAATGAGTCAGTGAGGCCATCTTCCTGCAGATCACAGCTCTAGCACTCAGGAGACAGGACAGCCCTTGGAGGAATAAACTGAGTCTATCAAACTAGGCGAGATAATGGAGTAGCCATCAAGTATTCTTTGTCTTCCATACAATTTAGAACAATTTGATTGTCTCTGCTTCACTGCAAAATAATCTATAAATCAGTCAACAATAATTTGATACTTTGTTGTAACAAAATAAGCTTTATATTTGCAGTGTGAAGCTTGGAAGGAATTAATGCTGTCCCAAGCAAGTCAGAGCTGATTATCAACTCAGAAGTGACAGACCCATGTAGAGCAGTGCCATGCACACAAACTCTCTCAGGGGAGCCTGCAAACCAATCCTATTTGAAAATTTCAGGAGCTGAGGCACACTCCTGCCAAGCCATAATCAGCAGTTTGAGTCAGGTGCCTGTGATGGAAGCCCAGGCCAGCATCGCTTTGGCAAAGCGTTGGTAACACAGGATCAGCTCGTTATTCACTGTGACCAACCACAAATCAT
Source organism: Pycnonotus jocosus (assembly GCA_013400435.1). NCBI lineage: Eukaryota > Metazoa > Chordata > Aves > Passeriformes > Pycnonotidae > Pycnonotus > Pycnonotus jocosus. The sequence continues at coordinate 257,831 of VWYP01015980.1, read as the reverse complement.
CACACACTGCCTGCTTTCAGCGTTTTTGTGGATAGAACCTCTCTCAGGTTACTGTGGCATGGAAGAAGAACATGCAGTGGTGATGGACTCTTCATAGGCACCAAGTACTTGCATGCATTTTCCTGATATTTTAATTTCCCTGTGTTATTCAGCTCCAGGGAAAAACTGTGCTCCTTGCAGATATACTAGGATATATTATTGCAGATAATAATAGGACAATATAAATTGCAGATAATAGGACATGACATCAATGACAAAAATTCCTTTGTTAATAAACCTTTTAATCCCAACAGATCCTTCATTGTTCTACCTATTGTGATTATCAAAGTATAATAGGTGAAAAGAAAAAATGACTACAAGAGCTGCAATGAAAAAGCTGATGCAACTATCACTTCTTCCTTCCTTAAGATTATTGATCTTAAATGAAAACTCCTTAATGCACCTATTGGGGACTTATTAAAAGTTTTCAAAGTTTGTACTAATTTCAAGGTCTTTGAATGGATTATAAGTTGTTGCCATTTATTTACTCAGTAGCAGACATCACAATTGTGATTATTAGCTCCCAAAGCCAGTTGAATAGTCTTCATTATCAGTTGTTTAGTAATAAAAAAGATCAGCTTTTGGATCAAACCTCAGAATATACAATTGCTTCCAACAAAACTCAAGGCAGCAAAACATGCATATTATGCTTATTTCTGTGTTTTCAGTTCTAGGGAAGGATGGAGTAAATTATTGCTTCACATTTTTTATTTTTTGGTTATTTTATATGTTCCCATATTAGCCTTTTCCATAAAAGGAGGCTTGTGAAATTACTTGTAATTGGCAATATTCCAAGTGTAGGTCTTGACAAAGACAACTGGTGTGTTTAGTATTTTGTTCTGCTTTTACTTTGATGTCACTGGTTCAACTGCTCTTCTTTGCAATTTTGACATGGAATAGCAGTATCCCCATATGGTTTGTGTATATTGAGTTCTGAATACCTTAATTAACTAATATTCAGATCTCCCTCCTTTCCCTAGATGGCAATGTTTTCATATGAATGAAAATAAAATCAGTACTTTTCTCACTATCTTCTCTAAGTTTTGAAGAACAAACTGAAATTTAATTTACTTCGTCAGAAACACAAAAGACAGCACATTGACTTTCTACTTTCAGCTAATACATCATTTCATGCTTAGAATTTAATCTAAAAGTACAGTCAAAAGTAAGACATAGTGCATTCAGTACCTGAAGTTGAATTTTTGCATCTTTGCTGACACTTTTTGTTCTCCATCGTCTCGTGACCCGCTTGTCTTTCTTTGAAATATCTACACAGTTAGCCTACATTACACAAATAGTTAAAAGCGACAAAGTGCTATTAAGTTGACACAAGCAACACAGACAATACAGCAAGTTAGTCAAGAATTGTAGCATTAGACAGGTACAAATTAGAAAGTAAGGAGAAGAACGTAAGGGGCCCGAAATAGAGCAGTGATCAGCTGTAGCGATCCATACACTTTTATAAACACGTGGTACAATTACAATCAGCTCCTTTAGCAAAACTGCTGGTACCCTTTCTTTTCATGAGTGCATAACATTTAGGACATAATCTTGAAATCCTTGTGGATTTCTGTTGAGGTACTACTCAGATATTTGTACAGACAAGAAGATTCATTGAAAATGGAAGAAAGTATTTATGATCTAGGATCTGCCATTGCTTCCTGGTAGGAGGAAAACTCACCCTGAACCGGGAAACAGTGCAAAACTTGAGACCTTTGTACTATGCCTCCTTTTCTAGAGCATGCAACTTCATTTTTGAGGGTCTTTAGGTCTCAAATCCTTAAAAATCTTTAAATGTTATCTTACTCAACACAAAAAAACCTCCTTAAATACAACTTCAAATTATACATGTGTTCTATTGTAACAATGCTCAGGTTTTTTCTGCAAATTACTTAAAATTTTGATTTCTCCTATTTCACTCAAATACTAAATACATCTTAATTACTTGTTTATATATGAAACAGAAACAGTATTACACAAGATTAAAATAAACATAATAGATAGGTATTTCATCCAAGATTCACTATTACTTCAGAAAAACATTCTGAGTTAACAGAAAACACGTCCATATTTCCCTTAACAAAAAGAACAAATATTTCAGTGTAATGACTTATGTTCAAGCATATTTACCTGCATGTCTGTGAAATTTGGTGCTGACTGAGTTCTCTGCAGTATTTCTAAATTTTGAAGAAGTTTACTGAGTTCCACGAGGTTAGACTGACAATGAGCAAGATCTAACAGATATATAAAATAAAAATACATTAGGTGCTTCAACTCAGACTTTTTATTGCCATGGTGTCCATTGTTAGCACTTAATTGCATTATAAAAGTTAAGTGTCCAAACTCCTTGTAGTAAGGCATCCAAGTTAAAGTTTTATTTTCAGAGATGTTGGACACCTGTTATTTCTATACAAGTCTGGGCCTCAAAAAGTGATTATATTTGAACAATGACACGCATTAAAATAACACAGATTATTACAATAAATTTTAAAAGTAACATCCCAAAACACATCAAGAGCAAAGTTCCCACCACCAGGCAAAATTCTAATTACCTGAAGAGCTACTAAATGTTCCTGTAAAGATGTAATTTAGCCACTTTACTGACAGGACTCTTTCTTATACAACAAGAAGTTTTGCTGAAAGAACAAGGCATGAAAAGATAAAGTCTAACCTTCTGCACATCTGTCCATCTCTTCAGAGTCCTGCAACCAGGCTGCTACTTTACTCTGACCAGTAGTGCAGGTGACAGGAAGGCTGTTACTGCAAGGTATAGGAGGCTGCCAGGGGAAGTTATTTTGTTGCACCTAAGGCATAATAAAATGCTTAAATTTACTGTGGCTACATTGCCTTGCCATTATAGTGTAATGACTATACTACTTCAGAATACAAACCAAACAATGCATTGTGTTTTCAGTGGAATTTGTGATTTGTCTCCATAGTTCCCAAAGACAGAGATTTTTCAGAATAGCACGCTGGAGAATCAAACCAAGAACCTCACAAGTGGACTGTGGTAGGTACCAGTTATAAAGCTGTTGTTTAAGAACATAATTAGCAAAGAGACAGATTTATATCTGATGACAAAGGCTAGTGCAAATTGTACGGGTGGTGAACACTGCAAGATCTCTACAGCAGCACATTTTAATGATGTAAGGCTAAATTAGAGAGCATTTCAGCTGATTTCAGCTGCACACCCTCAGAGCTCTTCACTGGCCATGGTTTGTCACAGTGGAAGCTCCTGTCATATTGGCATTACAAGAAGAGCTCACCGAAACTGCCCACAAGCAAGCCATGAGTTTTCAACCAGAGAACACTGCACACCTTTCCATCTGACACATTGGCAGCTGGTGAGGACTCTGTAGTAGATGCTGAGGGGAATATATGGAAGCTGGCATCCCTGGGGGATCTCACAATCTCATTCTGCCGGTACAGCCGGTGGTGCCGTAACTTTGAAACCCATGCATCAAATGAATCCTGCGATTTCACCTGGAGAAAAATCCACTATCAAGAAAGCACCCAAGATACTACTTTTCTGCAAACAATCTTTTACAATTTTGTTTGGTTCTACTGAGGATGAAAACACAGTGTGTATTTTTACTCTTTACCTTTAGGTGATAGATGTGTTCTTCTGTGTCAAGATCTATCCTACGAGCCTTTTTTTTAATGGACATGACTGATAAACCAACATCAATGCTCCCATGGACCTTTCCTTTCTGTATCTAAAACCAAAAAATCAGGGTACAAATTTAGAAGTATCATGTGCTTTTTCTATATATTTTACAGAAAACTATCTGATACTGAAATGGTTTTCCATTTTATAAATATTTTAGCATAAAGCCATATTAAAAAATAAAGCTGCACTAAGAGTAACCACTTAACCACTGATTATATTTATAGTCAGATAAAAGTATCTCACAAGAAGTTCTGGTACAAAGCAGACTCTAAAGTTTAGGTGTGTTAAGGGGTTCACACCACTGCACAGGTACAGATAAGTGAGAAGCAGAGAAAATTAGACAGTACATGACACCCTGCTGCCACAACTTGATAGTTATTGGTATCAGATCTAACTAACTTATTGCTATCTTTTACATCTCTAGAGTACATTGTTATCAATTTTTTGTCATATACACATATGTCAGAATAATCAGCTCTGGCTGACATAAAAATAGGAAAAGAAAAAGACATGGTGAGGTTAATCTCTCAAGCAGCTTCATTCAAGAAACTGCTTTAAGTAATTTAACTTCCATTTCCATAGAAGTAAAAAAGGTAGAATTCTTGAAGACATACCCAAAATATTATATGATTTATCTTTAAATTCATCAACAACTTTCATGTGTGTACTTTCATAAATATGCCTAGAGTGAACAGACTGAACTTCATGAAAAGTTTTAAAATCTTCAACTCTACTTACATCAATTGGTGACTTTGAATATTTCAACATTCCATTATCCAGGACAAAAAACCTCTGAAATGATAAGAAAAAATCCAACAATATTCTTTCTTAATGAGCTGGTGCAATTTAAATTGTGTAGAAAAATTCCTCTAGAAAAGGTTTACTCTGTAGCAATTAAGGAATGTTTGGGAGTTGGAAGGAGAGGATAAATACAATATTAAATAATTTTCTTGCTTGTTTTTTGACAACAATTATCTTCTAAACAAAAGAACCTAGATTCTCTTTTTTCAACATTATGTTCTAGGTTTATCTTAACAAACTTTGATAATGAAGGGTATTTTTTTTTTCAGTTTCCCAGGCAATGTAATAAACTCTGTTAGAAAGAGACTGTAGGACAAGAGAATGATATCTGTTTCTTCATTTTGTTCCTGTTTTTCTTCCCACAAAAGCTAGTCACATTTCAAATTAACAACCTACCTTCCCCATCCAGAAACTGAGCAGTTTTTCTTAGGGTAGATCTACATCTCAAAAGGAAGACCATCTGAGAGACCCTGGTCTACCTTCCAAAACTCTGTGCCTTATGGCAGACCTCTACTCAGTGAAGTACAGATGAAATTGTAACCCATGCTGAAGACATCTGGTCTAGTGTTAATCTAGGTAATACAGGTATTAGTACCAGAGCAAATTTTGTAACAATCCCAGCACATCCCCAGGCTGTGGGAGGGCTGATGTTTTAGGTGTTAGAGATACAGGGTGAGCCACAGCATTTTCACTGACATGGTTACCAGGATTGGCCTAACCTGGTGATGCCTGTCCTATTGCTACTCCTTTATTTTGCTGAGCAGTTCCAGCTTAGAGCAGAGAGCAGAATCCCCTACTCACATTGCATTTATCCCTCAGTTAAAGCTGCCCTAGCTTGTCTGTACCAGATCACTCAAGCTGCTTTGCAGTCAAGTTAATGCAGACTTTAGCACACAGCATAAAGATAAAGCCTAGCAGGAAACTGGACTTGAAATGACATTTGCTAACTTGTGTTTGTCATCACTAACTTTAAAAACATGCAAAGTAATAGCAAATAATTCCTATTTTTAGAGTGTAAACTAAAGTATTAATCTATGTTAAAAACCCAGAACAGCAAAATATTTTGCTTGATTCTCAAAGCTGTCGTGACATGGGAAGGAAGGACAACAGCTTCCTCAGGTAAGCCTGCTAAATTAACACTACAGGTAGGGTAAGTAGTTAGACAGCAGAAAATCCTCCTTAAAGATGGTCCTAGAAACTGTGTCAGTCACACCCACACAACATATGGTAACAATATCTCACACAGGGTAGGAAAACGGTGCTTTTCTCTATCCCAGCTGAAACCAGCACACCTGGAGATATAACTTCTTGAATAAGATGTCAAAACAACAGGAACTTTTGGGGGGTTTACTTTACACAGGTATGGTCACTAGCAAACTTCATAAGAACATGATATTCATGTCATATTGCTCTGTCTCTTTAAGCTGCATACACAAAAGAGAATGATCTTTCATCATCATTTCATTCTAAAGCACACTGCACTTCAGAGAATAAGTTCACCAAGTTGCATACATTATACCTAGTATGCTACTAAAGAATATTCAGGACTCTCAAAATATGACATGCAATGTTCAATAGACAAAAGATGCCATATATGGCTTTGCTATCAGAACACTAGCACAGCACATGCTGCAATTACGGTCTCTGAAGTTCCTCACTGGACTCTCAGCACAAAGTATTGTTATGGAAATGCCAAGATATCCAGGCCAACATTGAAAAAAAAAAATAAACTTATTAACAAACCCAAAATTTCAAAACCTAAGTTCAACATAGTTCCCAAGGTGAAATGTAAGGCAGAGTAGAGAGGGATGCTAAAATGTGAAGTTCTTAATCCTATTAACAATTATCTACACAGGTAACTGCTCTAAATTGATCTAGATCATCAGTAGTGACTGCCTTTATAAAACTGTGAAAGTTGGACTCCTCTTGCTCTCCTATAAATTAGTTTCTCACCAAAACAGATACTTGGCTAAATAGCAACACATTAATATAATGTATTTTAAAAGTGTGTGAGCAGTGGTTTATTCCACAAATTCTTACATAACTCATTAATTGATTTTTTGCAGGGTCAGATTGATTTGTTGGGGGTGGGGGATTGGTGTGCTTTTTCATGTTTCAGCTATGTCAGCTTGAAATCCATTAATCTATCTAGACTAAATTCAGGTAGTGCCTCAGTATCTGGCTCCTGTAAGTACGAACTCTAATTAAGTAAAAACCAAAGCATCTAATGTAGATAAGCATGGAGAAAAAGGGCTGTAGGCTTATGTATAACTTAGTACAACATCCAGAAAGAAGAGAGAAATTAGGAAAAAAGCTGTAATCTATACCAGTATGGACTGCATTTGGACTCAGACCTAAGTAAGTCCTACAGTGTTTAGCAAGAAAAAGAACAAAGTTATTGCTTTCCCAGAAAAAACACCATGTATAGCAAATGATTCCACTATGTTTTGTAGTAAAATGCATTCTCCCCCAGAAAATTATTCCACTATACCTATTCTACTTTACTTTTGTACCCATAGGTACAAAAATATGAGTGAGCATCAATACCAGACATCTTGTTGCTGAAACAGGGGATGGGAAATGCAATTATTGTGGTATGAAACAGATCTTATGAACACCAGGTGTAAGACTATCAAAAGGCAGAATCATGCATGGAGATTTGTGTCCAAATTAACTAAGGAGAATCAGGAGATCTGGGGTTGAGTTTTGGGGTGTTTGGAGGTTTTTCTAAATAGAGATATCTTACAGCAAAAATGCATAGTCCTGCTGCCTGCCCACAATGAAGATTCCAGTCAAGAAGACAAACAAAATTCAAGGACAAAGCTGAACAAATCTGTTCAGTCAGCAGACCTGGAGGGGAATGCTCTCCTGTACAAACACCTTGGATGCATGGAAAAGTGCCTCAGCTCTCCTCTGCTGTGTAAGTTCAATGTAAACTCAATGCAACCCTAGAGTACACAGCTACATTTTGTTATAATATACTGGAAAGAACAAAAGGGGTACTGATTAAACCTCTTAAAACACAAGGCATTCTGTTATTTAAAAAGTCTGTCTGGATTTAGAATACAACCTTAGGCAGCAGGGACTGTGATTTGAGAGCCATGAACTGTGTCTGCAAATTAATTCTGTGCACAGGTGGAAGAAAAAGTCATACACCAAAATCACGGGTATTTATTTGACATCCTAATTTCATCTAGACAAAAAAATCCAACCTATAAAACAAGATAATAACATTCTGACTGGTTTATGAGACATTTACCTTGTGCCAACCTTTTAACGGCCATTTTCTCTTTTTCAGCATGAAACCTTCATGTTTGTCTGGCTTCTGGACATTGGTCTGGCCTATTTTCAGACCCTCTATGATTTCCCAGCTGTCAGGTTCCTGGTAAAAAACATGAAGACACGTTGATTAATTAATTTTGCACACACATGGTGAAATATTGCACTTAAAAGAGTGCAATAAGTGTGGCACTTAAAAGTGGCACAAATTCTTCAATGCAAGACAAAGAGGAGGACAAAGGCTTTTAAATCAACTTATTTAGGTACCGAACTACTTGGTCACTATATCGTGTCTATCTGTATCTCATTTAAAACTGCTCAATACAAACATTTTCAGATGTCTAACCCTTACTCTTACCATAGTAAGAGTGCCCTTTGTGATATTTCTTAATCATAAATAAATATAAATTTTCTGATCTTTAAAGTACTTTAAAGCTGCATTGGTTATGGATGCCCCAGTTTTTCCCCAGAAAAACTAGCAGAAGATGTTGCTTTATTGTTGATTTTGAGTGTAGCTAGTGATAATCTTCAAAGGCATTTTATGACAGAGTTTCACTGCTAATTGAGCCTTCAGAAATGTGCAAAAGGGTTTTTTTTATTTTCCTGTATTATGAGAAATTTATAGGAAAGCTTACTAATTTTCTCTCTAGAGAAAAACACAGGAACAGTATCATTTGAGACACAACCAGTTGTCTGCCTCTCATAGAGCCAATGAAAGCATATTTCTGGTACATACCACTTCTTTTGCATGGTGACTGGTGCAGATCAAGCCAGATTTACAATGCAACAAACAGTTGCATTACAGTGAACAGGTAAGCAACAATATTTTTAAAGAAAAAAAGAATCATCTTTTCTCTTGGAGTGTATTTCTAGTCTCTTGCTACTACTGTAATCAAAAGAATTCTGCACCAGTTTAAAAATCTCTTACTGGCAGCTTCCTCAGACTATGTTTTACTAATTATAACATACAAAGCTGTAAACTTGCACTTTCTCAGCTGATCTGTCATAACTCCTAGCAGTGTTATGAAAAGTTAACAAGAGAGGAAGGAGGTCATATAGCACCAAACATTTAAAGGGGAAAAAAAAATTGTTTCTCTCCATATTTCCAACAACACTGTTCAGAGCCAAGCGCTGTCAGTCTTTCATAACACCTCCAAATAAATTACACAGCCCTGATAACATCAACATTACTATTATGAAAATAGAGTTGCAAAAGTAACAGCAAATTTCAAAACTACAGTTTCCAGTAAGGTCTTAGTATTTTGAGAAGGGCGAAAAGCTCTATCCCAAATAATAAATATTGCAGTAAATTTTAATAGAAATCTTTATTCAGCTTTGTTTCCCCTGAATAACCATAAAATAACTATATCATTGTCTTTTAATCCCCTACTCAAAATGCACCTTTTTTTACTTCCCCATGTTTTGCTTCAGTGTTCTATTTCCATTCTATAGAAGGAAGCACATATGTATTACTTTTTTCCTACAAGGAAGTCCCTGGCACTCGAGGGGAACAAATTAAACTCTAAGTCCCCTGGGGTGAAGAGAGAGTCTCTGCATCTCTGCCAGCTAATTCTTCACCACATTGATTTCTCCTTTAGATGATCAGCTGCAGGCATAAGTCTTTTATCTACTAGATAACATCAGTATTGATTAATTCTCAACTAGAAATCACACAATCTCATATAGCTATTCATTTAAACAAAAGGCCAGATACAGAGGGATAAAATGAGCAATTATTCAGTGCAGTGTGGATACTTGTGTCCTGCTGCATCAGTACTACAAGCTGTTCCTAAAACCCTCCTAACAATCCTAACTGTGCCTCAGCCCACAGTTTTGGTATGTTGAGATATGGGCAATACAAGGGCCATTGTGAAGAAGAGACAGAAATGGGGAAAAAGCAGAGTGAAAGTGATACTCCTAACTGTCCTCATCCAAGGCCAATTCTCAGGTACAGCAGCAGTACCTTAGGACTTCAGTGTTTCCTTAGGGATTACATGAGAAGCAGCCCCGTGCAAAGCAGCACGACTGGGGGAACACAACCACAGCTCTCAGTGCCTGGCTCTGCACATGCCCCTTGTACAGGGATTAAAGGAGCCACTACCAACTGCTTTCTCAGCTTTTGACTGCAAAATATTTATTTTCCAAATAAAATAGAGTAAACCGTTTCGTTTTCCCCGGATGAACATTTCCTTTCAAAAATTGTTTTACCGGGTCTGTGTCAGAACTTACAGGTATTTAATTTCAGATTTTTCTTTTCCATTAAATATTCCATCACAGCACCCTCACCTTTCAGTAACAATCCTACTTTTGCATATGAAGTAAGCACCCTCACCTTTCAGTAACAATCCTACTTTTGCATATGAAGTATCTTAAAATGAAGCTTTCTTTATGTGGAATTGGGCTTGTTTGTAATCACTTATTCCAAAACTGAGCAATTTACCCAGAAAGAAGTTGACTTCAAAACACCACACATAAGGCTTCACCTTTTACAGGGGTGGTGTCACTCCTGCAGTTGCTTCTTTTTCTCTGCCTCAGGAAAGAAAGTCTCAGCAAGAGCTTTTACATTTCAAACTGCACACAAGGGATGTTATTAAGATATTTTTAAACTAATATTTATTAGCAGCAATTTTAGATTTGGATATGATTTGCACTACTTTAATAAGAGGACTGAACTGGAAAAATTGTCAAAGTCACAGAATCATATAAGATCCTGAGTTGGAGGGGTCCCTTCTAGCTCCATATTCTGAGAAAGTAAAATTTGTTCCTGGGGCTATCATGTGAAAAAAACCCCAAACCAACCCTTAATTTTGTTAATATAACATCTACTAAAGATTATTGGCTCTTCTAACACCTCAGTTATAGAACAATAAGCTCCAGGCAGACTCATAATATCCTCAATAGTAAAATCATACAAAACACTGTCCCTGAAGTGTTAGTCAAATTACTTTGTAGCTGTCAAGGGAAACTCAGTGCCCAGACTCCATCCCAGGCTTTTGCTTACCTTGGCTAGAGAGAGATGATCACTTTCAAGGAATTGTTTGCTTAAAGAAGGGTCTGTGCTTCCTGAAGAAGCCTTTCGCTCCAAAATATGAACACTCTAAAAAAATAATTAAAGACAACATCATGGCTCAAAACATACAAAATACCACCCATCCATGACTTAAATGCACAAATGGTTTGCCTTCAGAGGTAATATACTTATCTTTCTTTATTACTGGGGTTTTAATTAATTACTCTGTTTAATCTAGAAATGATGGTAAACTTTAAAAAAGCCAGGAAAGACAAGTAATGCAGTTCTTAACTTTACAGAGATTCAAAGTGCTCCTAACCAGACCTATCATGTTTTCTGTTAATATACAAGACACTGAGTGCACATACTATGCAGTCAGCACTGCCCTACATTCACTTCACAAAAGATATTACTGCCTCTAAAATATTCATTATCACACCTTAACATTTTGTTATTGGCTTCTCAGCTGAGGTAAAGTAACTCACTACAGGAATGCTTTTAAATAGATTACAGGTATTAACAAGATCAGTCACTGTGCCTCAGCTGATGGGCTTGCTGGTGAACATTCACGGAGCACCGTGATCTTAAACCATTGCAGCTGTTTTTACATACAACAATAAGATAAAATTTTGTAAAATTTTATAAAATTATATATTTTATATCTTCAAAACATTGTAACAAAAATTAAATACATAATATCACAACTAGTCCTGAAATAACTGCTATTCTTAAAAGACATCTAAGCATGTCTTTCCATTTTCCAGAAATGTTTTACTCCTATTCTATAAAAGAAAAAGCATTTTTGATACAAGAGAAAGTGACCACAATCCTCATGCACGGATCTGCATTCCATCCTCTGGCGAAATTTTGCTACATCTCATGCTACTATTTGGTAGGAATTCTACCACAACATGTCATTAGTATCTCTTTGCCATAAAATGGAACTACTTCCTTTCCAGGACATGCAGCACAATGACAAACTTCCAACTGCAATTACCCTCTGAGAAGCATATGTTTTTCTCAACTGAAAATGCCAATTAAGTTTTGTTCACAATTAAGCTTCTTTACATTGACTGAAGAAGAGATTACCCAGGTACCAGCAGCAGTAGAAACCATCAGGGAATATAAAAGCACATACAAATGGCAAATAAATCGTTTATACAACTGGTAAATATTTTTGTTTATACAAGTTATTAAGTACATAAGGACCATAACCAAACTAATGAAAATGAACACAGCTATTCATTTAAATGCATATGTATAACACAGAGCACATCTTGCTGCAGAGCAATGCACAGACCTTCATTGTTCTCTTTCAAGCTGTGACTGTGAATGAGAACAGGAAAATATGTGGAGTGTCTCTGTTTTCAGTGGAGATTAATAAACATCCCTGACCCCACACAACAATAAACAGCATTTATTTTCAGTTACTTTTAATTAAATTTCACAGTGAAGAATATGGAAAAGCAGTATTATGTTACTCCAGGGCCAACTAGCAAAAAGCTTTGTCATTTATGCTTTAAAAACTTCTGCTTTATCATAAGAAGTTCAACCTACTTATTTAGTCCAGTGTATTTTACTAGTCAGATGACAAAAAAAAAAGTGTATGTATGCAACACAAGTGTTTGTGTTACATATCAAATAATTTAATAACTAAGTCGAGCTGAGAACCACAAAGTTCCTAATGATAATGATAAGCTTTCTCACCAAATAAAGGAAATGCCACTTATGTACGGTGTATGAGATTTTACCAATACACAAAAGAACCTAAATTTCTTCCTCCAAGGAAGATTAAAATATCTCTTGATTAGCATAATCAGGGTGATTCCCAACTTTCTTGCCAGTTTTGTCTGGCAGGCAGGAATCCATCCATCCTGAGATGGAGCAATGCCCACCACAGATGTTCTGAAGGTCTCGTATGGAGCAGCTGGTGCAGTTTGTTGTTACATAACTGCAATTTCATTTTGTACAATATTTAGAGAGCAGTAGCCCAACAGCCCTTAGCTTGCCAGATTTCCAGTGACATTTTCAATTACACGATTTTAAGTCAGGAAGGTTTTCTGGTTTGTTTTGCTTTTTTTTTTAAATTAGCCTTCAGTCATTACAGTTCCACTTCAGTTGAGAAATACATTATTAGCCAGCAGCACTTTAATGAATGTTGACTTATTCAACTATTTGTTTGAAAATTAGAAAAATGAACATCTTTTAAATAAAATTGCCTTCTTTTTTTAAATAAAATTGCCTACTTCCAGGAGTGTTGGCTTGTTCTCTATACATGTTTGCTTTTCAATTCTGTTTACTCATGACCACAATTACACAGACATAAGATCATTTCTTTAGATTTGTGACATGTCTCCAGCATAATATTAAGAGACCATATTTGGTGCAAAACATTTTCCATTAACACGTTATTTTTCTGCAAAATTATAGCTAGAAATCACACAATTGTTTGACATTTTGAAAAACAGCTAATTTTACAGTGCAAGAGTTTAGTTACTTAGAATCAAAGAAATAAAAATTATTTAAATCTTGACATTATTGTCAAGGGTTTGGGGTTTTTTTAATTTTAACACGAAAAACAGATTTGGTAAAGGAAACAGTGAAAAAAAAAGCTGATAAGAAGGAGGAAAGAGGCAGAGCAATACAGCTTTTGGGGTTTATTTATAATCAAACCAAAAAAATGAAAAATAATCCATTAAATTAGGGATACCAACCTGGTACTCTCATTCCTCTCATCCCAAAAATACAGACAGATAAAATCAGTGTCTACATTGCTGCATTCCAGACTCCTTCCCCTCATGTTTCAGGATTACCTCTGCACTACAGCTGGTTTCTCTTGGAGGAAAATGCCAGCACTAGCCAATTCCATATGATCTTGAAAACTAATTCAACAGAATTACTAGTTTAACTCAAATTACTATGTAATTCCATTGCAAAATCTGCATCCTAACTACAATCTTTCCTTCATCTTTATGGTTATCCACAGCATACATTACATATGTGACACATATTTGCTTCAAAATACCCCTAGCAAGCCAACATATGGGGAACACAAATGCTTGTTCCACCCTGCTTTTTTTTCTTTTTCCCCAAGGACATGAAGGAGAAGGAAATTGATGGAGAAAATAAAATAGCACTATGATGTTGCATCATATTCTCATCTTCTCTGGAAGGCAAGAATGGAAAACATGATTTACAATATCCTTCCATGTATCTTGCCAACTTCTTTTCTCACTTTGGAGTTCAATGACTCATGCAGCTTGTTGTCCTGGTTTTGGCTGGGACAGAGCTCATTTTCTTCCCTGTAGCTGGTATAGTGCTGTGTTCTGGATTTAGTATGAGAACAATGTTGATGGTACAGTGATGTTTTGGTTGTTGCTGAGTAGTTTGTACCCTAAATCAAGGACTTTCCAGTTTCCCACACTCTGCCAATGAGGAGGTGCACAAGGAGCTGGCAGGGGCATGGCCAGGACAGATGACCTAGACTGGTCGAAGGGATATTCCATGTCACAGAACGTCAAGGACCGTGGATAAACTGGGGGAGTTGGATGTGAGAGGCTGATCACTGCTGGGGGATGGGCTGGGCCATTGTATTGGGCATATGATGAAACCTTCGTGGGTTTCATTTCTTTCTCTCTTGTTCTTCCTTTCCATTACAGTCATTATTATATTTTATTTCAATTGTTGAACTGTTCTTATATCAGCTGTCAAATTTTACCTTTTTTTCCCCTCTAATTCTCCTCCTCATTCCAATGGCAGGTTTGGTCTCCATCAGATCAGAGACTGAGGACCCTAACTTTACGTTGTTGATTCTGACTTCTCACTAAAACAAAAGACATTCAACTGTTTTCACAGGAAAGGAAAGGAAAGAAAAGAGATTTTTGAGTAAGTAGAGACAGAATATCCAGTGAAAGACAAGTCTGACACTCATGCCTCTCTGAAACACAGCAGAAGTTGTATGGTAGACACAGATTTGACTATATGCATGCCAATTTTCACTACCTTCTAAACAAGCTGTGATACATGCCAAGTCAATCTGCAATATTATTTGCAAAGGCTATATTATTTTCAAGGTTATAACCTTGAAACCTGCTTTTTTCTTAGGCTGATACTCAGCCACCTCTGGCTTTCCTCCCATTAATGTTGGAACAAAGACAGATTCTTGAACATAATTGTGAGAGAAGACAAGAGTGCAAAGCAAGACAACCATATCTCATCAATGTATTTCTCCTTTCTATCTTCTAGCACATTTTCAAAGATTTTATAAAGCCATCATTGTCCTATTCTTATCCTCAGTCTTTTGTATTGGCACTGCTCCATAGCTGTTTTCAGCAATCTCAGCTATCAACTAAATGACAAAGGAACATAGCAATACTTGGGGAATAGCAAACATGGTTAGTATTTTTTTTTCCTTCTTGTAATACATGTTCATTTTGTACAGAAATGTACTTAAGAACAATATTTTCTCTTTGTAACCTTTTTACTGAAAGACAAGCATATATAAGGTGCAGTTCTGTAGCATGTGAATAATATCCAGGTATGTATGCCTATTTCTTTCCTGGGTTATGCAAAGTAAACCCTTCTTGTGTAAGAGAAATGTCAAGGATTTGTTAGCTCAGGAGCTCTGTCAGCCCTTTCCAGAACTCCAGCTTTGTATTGTACTTCATGTCAATGCTTTTAGGCTCTGGCAGCAAGGAAGCCTTTGCTTTTCAAGGTACTTTTTGACAAATTCTGAAGACAAATAAGCTCTTGCTCTCATGAAGAGCTTCTTGGAGGGACTCATTAGCACAACTGGATAAAGCAGAAGGAGCTATCTATCACTGTAACAGCAACCTTCCTTTTGCCAGAATGATGGTTTGGAACAACTACCAAGTCACAGCCTGGGAGTTAATGACAATCTTCTCCCTTTGCACTTATCTTAAGATAGCACAAACAGATAAATTTACAGTGCCTGACAGAGAGAATTCAAACTTAAGCTAAAGATACAAAGCTTTTTTATGACTATAGAATAACCATAATTAAAAGGCTTGATATTTTGTTAAATAGTCTCAGGCTAGCAGTTCATTTTAATGATGCTGAAATAGCTTAAAAGAAAAAAAAGGGCGGAAAATAAAATTACACGTACAAAACAAAATCATTCCTTGATGTGTTAATTTTTTTATGAAAGAAAATATTCTAGACAGGATAGAGAGTAAATGTTAACACAAATATTAAATGAGAAAGCTGTACCTCTCTTTAAAAAGTGCATAGGTATAGAAGAAGAAAGACCTATCTTCCTGTGACTTTCTTTCACTTCTTTCTGTAAGCTACCTACTTAGCCTTTCTCAATATCCGTTAAACTTGAATATACACAGTATAAAAGTGTGGGAGATAGGAAAAAGAGAGTTTGAAAAATTTTTAATCCGATTTTTGTTTTACATGAATTATTATTCTACAAGGGGGAAAAAAGTTTTTACGTAATCACTTCATTTTCAATTCCAGGGTAAAGTATTTAACAAAAACAGGAAAAGAGAGGTGTCAGAACAGCAAATAGCATTAGTAAGACACACAGTTATTCTGTCTAATACACCTTTATATTTTGCATGTGGATAATCTCAATCACACAAATGTCTGGAAAAAAGAAACCTCCATATCATACCTGCCGCCATCCTCCCTCTCCACTTTTGTGCCTTTCCTCTCCACTGAGGAAATGAAAAGACAACCATGCTTCTCTTTTTTCTCCCCCATTTGTTTCCCAGAAATCCTCCGTGGCACCTCAGAAGAGTTGCACTTTTTCCTTCCAAATTCATGTGCGTGTGTGTGTGTTGCACTTTGAGTTTTTGTATTCTCAAGGAAAGTAGGACACATATGCATGAGGGGGGAAAAAAGAGACAAGAGGAATGCAAAAGTGACCATGTTCTGAAAATGCCACCTTAAATCATCTGTCATAATTTGCATGGGTGATTAAGCTTTTATGAGAGCAATTTCCCTGGTTTTGTAATAGAAGATAGCTACAGGCACCATTTCTAATTAAACTGACATATTTTTAAAAAAATAAATCTTTCTTCATAGCCCACATCTGAACTTCTGCATTCTCCATGAAACCTGTAAAGCACTCCAGAAATGCTTCCATCCTAGAGGTAGGATAACTGGGATAGCATTGTTTATGAAGCTCAGAGGATGTGTACACACAGCCCCCTGGGACAGCCTGGCATGAATGCTATCACTGTCTCTCCTTGACTGCTCCAGACCGTTTTATTTCTTCAAATCTTGGCTTTAAAGCCAAGACTTTCTTGGGAAAAGACAGCATCTCCATCTATTAATCTCCATGTCTGTGCTCGGGATCTTGTCTCCAAACCACTGTAGATATTTCCAAAGGCAGGAGCAATCATGATCCAAGTATCTCCAAACAGACTTCAGAGGCACATCCTGAGCACGTGGACAGATGTATTTCTTCTGTTTGCTGTCTGTGTCTCAGGTAAATTGCAGGCAGAAAGACAGGCACAACGTGGAGGACATCTGCTGTGTGCCCGCAGGCTACCTTCACACACACAGCCAGCCTGGTGCACTGGGATCCTGGGCATGTGCTGCTGCCAGTATATGCCAGCAGCCTTCCCACAAGGATTCCCAGAGCAGGAGAATGGCTCTTACTTTTGATGTACCCAAGAGCATCAGCACTTGAGGGTCTGTCTCACCCCTGGGATCAATCTGTACCCACTCCCTCTCATTCCCACTTGCTGGGGTTCCTATCCCATCCCCAGACACACCTGTCCAGAGAACTTCACTTTGTAAGTTTAGCCAGATCCTGATAGAGTCTAGTGTAGATGTTCACTCAGCAATCTTATCATTTAAATTATAAAAACCTTACAGGTCTGAGATTTATGATTTCATTTTTCAAAAATGCTATGGCAACATAACATTCACATAAGTATTCTACAACTTTAAAAGTTATATGGCTTCAGACCTTTTGTCAGACACTGAAGGAAGACCCACTGCCTTCCAAACCTAAGGAACATTTTTGCATTCTATGAAAAGCACAAGAAAAAACAAACGTTACAGAGAAGCAGCAACTAATCAATTTAAAGAATAATTGCATGTTTTTGTTAACAATTTTGCCATTTCATTCTTTGGCTCCCTCAGAATATTTGCTTGCTCCAGCGAGTTGTTGCTTTTAGAGTACTCAACACTTCCTGCTCTAATCCCGCTTCAATAGTTTAATGTGAAGAAAGTTAATTAGGAAAGTGAGCAAAAGAGAATTGCATCACTGTAAAAACAGTACTTGGCTTTTAGTAGCCTCTTTAGTTTGAAGCTCTCAGAGAGATTAATAATTATTACTAAAATAATTCTCCCTAACTACTGCAAAGTAAAAAGGCTTCTAAAAGTCTGTGCCTTGCTACAGAGCAAAGCTAGGAGTATGGCTGCATGTTCTCAGGTCTGTACTATGTCTACAGCCTTGCCTTTCTGTCCAGCCTTGCCTTTCTTCATTTAGAAGTCACAGAAAGGAACAAATGAAATTTACAGGTAACCAACAGGAATATTTCTGTCAGATGTCACATTGGGCTGACAGCAGTGGGCAAGCATGTAGGCTGCTACCCTCTTTCAGAACAAAGAAGGTACATAAATGGGCTCAGACGTCTCTTCCACATGGAATACATTGGGTGACATCACATTGCAATCTTGTATGAGCAGCACTATCTAAGCACGTTCAAAAGAGTGATACCAATCTTAGGAAACACCAATTTCAGGAGACTACTTTGACAATTAAGTTACAGTGGTTGTAAAAAGCTAAATAGACATTTTCCAGTGCAGACCTTTAGGCAAGATCAGAGCCTTGGAATCACGCTCTGCTTTTAAATTTCATGGCCAGATAAATATCTTCAGCCCAAACTCAGCTCTTTGGGAAACTGTAGCGTACACCCCTTCTGTTAGTCAATGCTGCTTGTACAGAAGGGAAAAAAAAACCCAACCCAAAACAAACAACAAGTCATATCAAAACTTGAAATGCCGATTGCTGCTCTGAAAATCTTTTTTCCTCTTCCTTCAAAGCCCTCACCTTTCACTCTTTACATATGGCTAAAAGACAAGAGTTGTTTGAAATATGAGAGCCCTCCTGGCAGAAAGGTGATCATGTAAGGCTAAATGCAATAGGACTAAAAGCTTTTCCTCTTTTGAGGTGGCTGTGTAGGAAAAGAATCAAGGATTTGATGAAAAAGCAAACTGATAAAGAAAACCGCAAAAAGAGCGAGAGAACAGCTGATCGTCCCTCCCCCATAAAAGACCAAAAAGAAAATTAACACATTAGAAGAGAAAGCTTCACATTTAAAATAGAAAACATTGCTACACTTGCTTCCATGTCATGTATTAGCTAGCTTTTAGGTGGTGGTCAGAAAAGCCAAAATCTCCCTTTGTTCACAGTTTCAGTATTATTTCTCTCCTTCTGTAGGTCCTCCTCCTCCTGAGGTCAAGCTCCAATTTGCCAAACTGCACACTATTAACCCTATGATGTATTTACTTCTTTCTCCTCAACACAATATCACCACCCATACATTGCACATAGCATACAATGTATTACAGTCTGCCTTATGAGCTGCACACTTAGTCAATAAATAAAATACAGACTATTCATGAAGAACTTGCACCCATATAACATATGATTTTCTCATATTCAGCAGTACATCTAAGAGTTGTTAGTTCTCCTCCACTTTGCTGTGCAGCAGTATATAGCTGGCCTTTTCAGAGTTTCATAAGGGATGAAACACAAGAATCTACCTTGTCAGTATGGCCCACAAAAACTGTTGCTGCTCCCTTCTGAAGCATTCCTTATCGAGGGTATCACAACAGCCTTGCCACCCTGTCCAGCTCAGGGCTTAAACAGAACAAGTTGTTTCTGGGCCTTCTACTGTCTACCCACCCAAATTAAGCACAGTTTTAATGAAAATGAATGACAAAAATCTGAAATCAGCTTTTTAGTTATTACTGGCTTCATTAGTCTATTCATTTATCTATTACTCAGTCATGGAGCCTGCAAATTGGCAATGTCAAAGCTTTTGCTGACTTCTAATTCTCTTAGGTGATGTATATTCTACAAATAAAGAAGCTCCATTAAAATGCCAGCATTATATACAGCATGACATTTTCCACTCTTCCTGCAATGATTTACCATAGTCATGTTCACACTCATTCAGCCTCCTACACCATAATTTGTTGGGAAACTGTTCCATACCTGCTGGTATGTCTTTGACAAGAATTATATGATGAGTAGCTTTCAATCATTAACCATCTAGAAATATCCAGTGTTATCCTCACATAGGACAATAAAAGCTACATTGGCACTCCATACAGTCACATAACTTTCCACATTCATTTATATTACCAGTTTGGAAGGATGCTTTTCCATTGCTCCTCTGAAGAGTCCAAGGAGGTAGCAAGATAGAATTTTAAAGCCTTTTCAAAATAAAATCCAACAGCCCCTGAACCAAAATCCCTTATCCTCTAGCTATCATTGTGTTTGGGCAAAAGCCTGTGAAAACCAAAAGATATAAAAATAACACCACAAGCAAGGAAAGAAATTAAAAGTACAGTTGTTACAGTGGATGATGGGATGGAATGGATGTTTTATTCTGCCTACACGCAGAGAGGAAGTGTGCATGATTCTTTCCCTGGGTACAGCACCACTGTAGCTCATGCCATGCTGTACACTGCAGCTCCACTTCTTGCTGCAGAAGAAATTGCTCACCCATTCATTCTCCTGCCTTTAACACTGAAAGAACTAAGGCAAAAACCACAAACACCTCAGAGCAGCCCTTCCAGTCCACATTTACATGCCTAAGTATGTCGTTAGGAACCATCACACTTTATTGGATCCTCTGGATGCATCACACCATCAACTTTTAGAGCATTATTTTAAAATCATGCTTCACGTTTCTGTGATCAAATATGGACTTGAAGTTAAGCATCCATTTCATTATGATGACAGGTATACCTTGCTCTGTACTGTTGCTATGGTAACAGATATGGTAGCCATTATATTTATGGAAAAATATATTCCCAAGGGGGCTTTTTCTTGGTTTGTTGTTTTGTTTGTTTTTTTTTTCCTAGTTGCATGGCTGTATCAAACTACCTAATTACAAAGAAAACTCAGAGAACATGCTCTTAGCTGAGACCAGCACCTCCTGGGGGTCATGCATTTACTTTCTTTGGGCTGAAATGTGGGAGATAAGAAACACCAATGCTTTAAATAAATGGTGTCAAAATTCTTACCCCAGATGGAACTAATGAAAAATTAAAAGGTTATACCCTAACCAAGACTTTATTAACTAAATACAGCTATTCAAAATCCCATACACTGTGAAAGGGAAAATATTTACCACCTGTGAGAAAATACTTTTTGGATTCACCTAAGCAATGAAAACTGTTTAAAAATTCCACACAAATGTCCTGCCTGTGATTGAGCATACATCAGAATTCTTCTTCTGATTTAATATTTAAAAAGTACCTTGTGGTGAGACTATTTACATTCAAAGCTGTAAATTTAAAAGTTTTCATTAAAAATTCTTGGGTTTCCAAATTTTCTTAACAGGTAAGGGAAGAAATTTCCTCAGCATCAGCTGCAAAAGCAGTATCAGAGCTGCCATACAAATAGCTGGGAAAATATTCTAAGCCAATGATTTTATTTGAATTTTTAAAAATTATGTGCCCCTTTTTCATGTATTACAGTTTTAAAATATGTTTCTGTTCTAATCAATTTTTCTGTATCAAGCTTTGCATTTGTAAAATATACATGTAAGAACCCATCTGGAATCTAGTAGATAGCTCTGCTATTTTCTGAAGTGCTCCCACTGGTATTGTGGCCACAGTGTACACCCAGCCCTCAAAA
>VWYP01015980.1:194267-236114 GCA_013400435.1 Pycnonotus jocosus | reverse complement strand
AAAAAAAAAAAAAAAAAAGACCCACAGGAAGGTTCAAGTTGTTTTGGGGGAATTAATACAGCCTTCATCTCAAAGAGATAGTGGAGAACTACACCCACAAAAACAAGAGTCTCTTAAAAATGGAAGTCCAACACATCTGGATTAGTACTCTATGAGGTAGTACAATCAGTGTTAACTTGTAGTGAAACAAATAATATTTAAAACATTAGGTGTTTACAGAAAGAATGGGAAATATGGTGTTTAAATTGAATTACCACTTTCTAAAACAACAATGCATCTCTGTTGTTGGATTTACAAAAAGAGATATTCACAGATCACACAAAACAACTTTAAGCAATTGTAGGATTGTGCTGCCAAAGAAACCACTTCCCCAAAGACTTCAGAGCATGTTTCCTACTTGTCCATGAGATTATATATTGATCCTGTTCCAGTGCTGTACACTGTGCCCATGTTGCTTCTAAATCTTTCCCAAGCCACTTTAGGAAATGGAAAAAGTAAATTCAAAAAAATCAACAATTTTTCGCTATAGTGCTATTATTCAATGATATAAGCAAACAAATCTAGAGCTAACAAGAGCTAACAGCCACATTACAGGAATAAATGTACCATGCCAACAGATGGTACAAAAAACAAGAGTATTTCCTTACCTGCCTCCTGTCTCTCTGAGATGATGATGAGGAGGAGGCACTTCTATGTGATGGAGTGGATGTTTTGTGAGCTGGAGATATACTCTTCTCCTCTGAACTCATCTTTGCAGCAAACTTGTATTAATGATCTTGTGCTCTTATCACTCATGGACAAAAAGGCAGGGGATAGTCTTCTGCATCCTTCTGTTTCACAGTTTATGGATAGCCAAAGAGGAAGTCAGTCTCAGCTGAACTGCACCTTAATAATGAAAAATGTGACAGAAAGAGTGAATGAACATACCTTGCTCCAAAGTAGCTCTGCAGCAAAGAAATCTGTTGAGTATTCAACACATCTCCCAGTCTTTTACTCTCCTTCCCAACAACTACCCAGCACAAACAAAAATGCATTGTTCTGCCTTCTCACAGAAGATGAAAGTGGTATTATTAAAAAAAAAAAAAAAAAAACAAAAACAAACAAAAACAACTAAGGAAACTCTTAAGTAATGTACAGCAGTTCTCAGGCAAAGTTCACAAACCCTTGATAAGGGGGGCATCATCCTGCGTAATATCACGAGATTATCAAGCAAGTCCTCAGGACTTCCCTTTGAGCACAGATACCACTGAACACCCCATTATCATCATCACCCTCATAAGGATTCACAAATACCAGAAAATTTCTCTCGCTTCTCTCCGCCCAAACCTTTAATTTCCACCATCAAACAGAAAAACATACTTAGAGCAGCACAGAGGATATTTGTGTCAATAAATAGTCAAACACCACCTGTCAAACCCTATTAAAAAAATGCCGCACGCAGATCACGACAGTCCAGGAATGGAGTTACTCTTCTCCACGCTTAACAGATCACCATGATCTCGCCTCAGCTGACTGAGACAGTGTCTGATCTTCCATTAACCTTGGATAAAATTGTTCCTGAATGAGATGTTAGCTTCAGGCAGATGACATATCTTCTCCACTGCCCTCCTAATTTTGAAATAGTGCCCTTCCACATTCACACAGCTAGCTGCAGATGGGTGTGCAGAAAGGTGCTGTCCTGCACCATGTTAAATCAGATCAGGACAAAAATACATTAACACTCAGACATGACTGCACACTCAAGAAACTATATCTTTTTGAAGACAGAGCTGTAGCTTCTCCAGACACAACAGATACCCATGGAAGAATATCATCCTGAGCCCAGATAATCACACAGAGGCAGCTAAATAATTATTTACATTGTGCCAGCAGCTTCTGAATGCTGCATCCTAAGAAGTACTCTCCTGTTGGAGTGAAAATTTGTGAAGACTTGAAACAGACCCCTTTTCTGCTTGCTGTACTAAGGGAGAGCAGAGTGACGTCACTTTTTCAGTTACCAGTACTTTGCAAGTATGAATATCATCCATAACTTATGAATGAACTTCAATCTCCACCAAGGAGTCTCCCATAGAATTACAAACCCACATAGCACCCTCAGAGTCCACACGGAGTCCAGTGACATGAGTCACGGCTGTTCCAACAGCAAAAGCTGCCCATATTCCCTGGATATCTTGGAGCATTCTGTATTCTTTTCAGGAGAAGTTCCTGCTAGAGGAAGCCTAAGAAGATGGGTAATGTTGGAGCTGCCAAAGCCAGCTACAACAAGAAAAAAGTTGCAGGAAGAAAGAAACAAGCTGCACAGCACATTTATTTCAGAACTTCAGAGAGAAAAAATAATGAAGATGAAACCAAAGAAAGGCTTTTTCTTCCATCCTAGCATACCAGGGGACTGCTAGTCTAGTTTAACAGCATTTTCATATCCTACAAATGCATCAGGGAAATTTTTGTCAAAGAGGTGTACCAACAGGGATATCTCAAGGTCTATGCAATTTTCATTTAAATCAAACATGAAATTACAAAAATCAGAACAAAAGTATAATCCTAGTTCACAGAGCTGTGCAGAACACATGAGTTATTTAATAGGAAATCTGCACTCACTTTCAGCTATGAGGTCACTGAATTTTATTTTTTTAGCAGAGTAGCCTTCAGGCAAATGAAAATCAAACCCTTTTTAAAACATCTGATCTTCACTCAGTTGACTCAAGTGGAAAAATTTATATTTAGTAATAGCACAGAAGGACAGCGGTCTGGCACTTCAAGTGTGTTCTGAAGGCTCTTGGGAAGCAGTAGATGCTTTTTTACGAAGCAACCACAATGCTAATGAGCAGTACACAAGAAAAACAATTCTGTAAAGGGCTGCCAGGTCTGGGATTCCGTCAAATATGGACTTTTTATTTTGAAAGGTATCAAATAAAAGTAGTGGCTTACACCTGAGCCAAGCTCCATGATGGTTCTGTTGCACTCTCCAAGCACTCAAAGCTGAAGCTAAACCAGCAGCTTGTTCAAACCACACTGACCTGTGGCCACAACAAAACAAAAAACACCAAAAATACTAAATCGCTCCCCTGCACACTGAAAGAAGCAAACATTTGTTCTTGCCCTATTTCACAGCAAAAATAGTATCAATACTAAACTACTATTACTTATATATAGAAATGTCTGATCAAGAAAGAGTGCAGTTCAGGTTAAAAGTAAAAAAAAGACAACTATAATATTTGAGGAAAATATGCCTTGCAAGCACAGCAAAAATAAAAAATTATGCAAATTAGCAAGAGTTAGCACGGAGCTCTTTCTTACTGTTCTTGAACATTGAATTTGGATTCTTTCCATATTGCTAAGAGTCTCTCTTCCAATTTTGGCTTAAAATTTGAGCAATAGATTTTCTTAGAGCATGTTAGAAGGAAAAAATCTAGAGGAACTGACATAAAGAGACGTCAGTCTCTCTGTAACTATGATTGAAGCAAACAATTAGAAATCTAATTTCTGGCCAACAAATTGAATTTACCAAAATGAAAACGATGTTTTTGTAACATTTTTCACAGGCTTTTTCCATCAGTCACCGGCAATTTTGCTATTGATTTCGATGGGAACACAAGTAAGTCACATACCATGGCAGTATGTTTCTAGAGAGAAACAGAAAATCTAAAACCACATTCAAAAACTATGATAATGGGTTTTGGGTGAGTGGGGATGATCTCCTGGTAATTATACATTTGTTCTGATACTGTTTCCTGACAAGTATAAGGCAAATTTTATTACTCCTTGACTTCAAAGCAAATACATCTTCTACCTGGAAGTATTTCAATCAATGTCATCGGAAATCAATCGGAAAAGAATGACATAGGCAAGGGTAACAGGATTGGCTGTTGGTTATTAATCGCTGCATATCCAAGTAATATCAACCTGCAGGCTGCATTTTGCACACACCAATTAAACCCCCATGAGCTGCTCAGAACCACCTGTCAGTTCAGGACCACAACTTGATTCAGTCCAGCAAATGTGACAGGGCATTGGACTGCTTGAAAGTTGTTTTTCTGTGAGTTCCCAAGGCAGGGGATTCATTCATTGTTTCTTCATTGATAATTACCAATTATGGTTCTGCAGTTCTTGTCTTTTAAGTTATTTACTTATTTTTTTATGTAAGGTGATGCACAGAGAAAAGTAATATGCCCAAAGTCATGGAGAGAGCAAGTCTCATCAGCAAAACGTGCAGTGAGGCCTTTTAACTCTGATGCATAAGGATTTTAACTTTGTGTCATGATTTTAACAACCTCCAGATGAGACAAACACCTATGCCTAATTCTATTCCTAAAGGAATGCAAAATTACCACACAGGAATGACAAAAATAAATTATTTAAGCAATGTAGTAAAGATTCTTTATTGTACAATTAAGAAATCATTTATACTTTCTTAAATATCTGGAATTTAATATTTCTGCTATAACTAAGAGCTATTCCACCACTTTCTTGCAGTTCATCCCTACTACATTTATTTTTTAAGCTAGAATTGAAGTCAAGGTATGGTTTTCTCAATGTTTTTGTGCTGGATCTCAGTTGTTACAACTTATCTGGGCCTGGAGGAAAAAAGGCTACAGATTCCCCATTCCTCATTCTTTCTCTACTGCAACTCAGATTTGAATATTTTTTCCTATACAGTTATCTTTATCTCAATTATTCTCAGTTCATTAGTGGTGTGGTTTGAGACTCCCTCCCCCTCCCCTCCCACCCTCTGGTGGCTTTAATCAAACATTAAACAGATCTAAAAAAATTTCTATTCTTCATGTCTTTTCTGTCCTCAAAAGGTTACTGTCTTTTTGTCTCTAAATAAACAAAGGAAAATGAGACTTTATTTTTCATATAGGAAACCATTGATTCTTACACTAGAGATATTTTTCTTACCCAGAAGTCCTGCTTTCTATCATATGTAAAACAAAATTACTTCAAATGCATTAAAACAAATGACCAATCCACTACCGAGCTCTGGAGTGTGATTATTTTTATATTAATATTACACTAAATAGATTGAAAGAGAATGGAGCACTGAGATCTACTTCTTATCACCTTTTATCTTGGGTTACAATCTTTGATTTACATATTTTAAAAGTATTTCCTGGAATTTTGTATATTGAACTGCTCAGCAGTTTCAAAATACTGAAGGAGACACTGAATCTCCATATAAAAATTCATTGCTCATCGTTTTCTTTAATAAATGAACTACATTGTATCTGAGATTGTCATTATGTGAAATTTCATTTTAAAATTGAGTAATTTTTTGCTACTTGCTAAAATTTAAAAAAACAAAAGGGAGAGGTGGAGTAATGAAAGGGAGAAAGGCTATTTTTACCGGGGAGAAAAAGAATTTTTTTTTTGAATGACATGAGACAGTGCACCAGGGAGTAAACTGGGCAACTACTTGGAAACACAAGCTGTGTAAACTGCACAAAATAATTGGGTGACACAGAGCAGAAAAGCAGCATGTGGAATTGAATATAAGCAAATTAAAGGCAGGAATATTTGTCTGTCATGCTTTACAAACCATCACTGTATGGCAAGTCCACTGACACCGAACAGGAAATCTCTGTCCTGCCCCACAATCTAAAAAGTTCTACCAGTCCTGGGCAACTGCATCAGCTGCAGCGTGGTTTCTGAAAAAGCTATTAGGAGAAATGATGAAAAAGTACAGATACGTAAATTGTATAAATCCAGAGTTATGAATAAATGCATGTCATATAAAAGATAAATTAAAGTTTTCAATCTGTAGCTCAAAACGAAGTCTGAACTCACATAACAGACTTCTGTGATTAATGTTATGTTGCTTCTCACTCTGATTGAGTCTTTTCTGCAAGAGTGCCCAGAATACTTCAGTGTTTAATGTCTCTTGTGGTACTGGAATAATTTGAGAAGACAATTTAGAGCTCAGAGATGAATCTTTAGACATAAATGAAACAAAAGCATGCAACTGTCACTGGCATTCATTCAAGGAAAGCATTCAAACTGATCGGGGGCAGCTCTTCACTTGGGAAGGAGGAGGTTTTCTGTGGTGCTGTTTAACACAGTCATTCGAAATTCGAGCACTCACTGAAGGCCAACCTTTGTTCTCATTTAATGAGCAATATGCAACTGCCTCCTTCCCTTTCCTGCCACGCAGGAAAGTCATAACCACGCTTTTGTTACAGTACATGAATGCTACAAACACAAAATTAAAATGGAAATAAAGCTTCTCAATGCAGAAGCAACAGTGTGGTGATTTAAGAGCACTTGTGGGAAATAAGCAGTTTGTTGTTTTTCTTTCTTAACAAACAAGAGAACTATTCCTTTTACAGACACTATTTGAGAATCAGCCACATCACTTTAGCAAAGCATTAACTTTTTAAGAAAAGGTTTTCGTCAATTCAAGTTTTATTTGCAGACCTCTGAGCAGTGAATTTTAAATCACTGATTAAAGACAGCAAAACAACACTTGATCTAAGAGAGCCAAGGATTACCCCTGGAAAGGAGCTCTGACATAGACCAAACTGCTGTACTTAGCACAATTTGCAATTTCCATGATCACAGAATCATTTAGGTCGGAAAATATCTTGAAGATCATGTCTAAATACCTTTAACCCCATGCAATGCTACAGGCCTGGAAATAAACACATGGAAAGCCCAGCGGAAAAGGACCTGGGGGTGCTAGCCAACAGCCAGCTGAACATGAGCCAGTGCGTGCCCAGGGGGCCAGGATGGCCAAAGGCATCCTGGGGTACAGTGGCCAGTAGGACCAGGGCTGTGACTGTCCCCATGTACTTAGCACTGGTGAGGCCACACCTCAAATTCTGTGTCCTGTTCTGGGTCCCTCACTAAAAGACATTGAGGCTGGCTGGGGAAGCAGCAGTCACCATCCCTGAAGGTATTTAAAAGACACATAGCTGCAGTACTTGGTGATGTGGTTTAGTGGTGAACTTGGCAGTGTTAAGTTGTGTTTTCATTCTATGGTCTTACATTTTCCAAATGTAATGATTCCATGGTCATAGAAACGGCAAATTATGGTGAGCAAATTATCAGCAGCAGGGCTGATGGTCTGCCTGAGGTCAGGGTGCTGATCAGCAGCCTCTCTGCTGCAGGGTGACCAAGGCACACACTCAGCCTTTCTCCCACAGTCACTTCACTGCTGGGCTTCAGCAGAACTCTGCTGTCTTGTGTTTGCTTACAAGGCTTGCTGTGTGGTTAAACGTGGGCACTCATCTCCTTCACCTCTTTGATTATTCTGTTTGCTAATTTAGCTAAATATATAACTAGATACACAGGAGCAATGCAATCACTAAACTCGACTGATAAAAAACCCAAGGGTTTTTATGTCTTATTTCATGTGATGACAGACAAGAGCAGCACTTAGCTATTTACACATGCCATTTCCTGCAAACTCAAGACTAAATAGTTAACTGGCTAAGACACAATGTTTCTGACAATAAGAGCAAAGTCTAAAGTATCACTATTCTTAACTAGGATGCCACTTCTCCTTGACTCATTGATGTCAAGTAATGTAGTGAAAGTAACAGAATAAAAAAGTTTTTCATCAATGTCATGTTTTACAGCCCCACATTTCAATACCTCCTATGACAAGCATTTGCTGGAAGAATTATCAAGGGAATTAAAATAAATTAACATGGTGTTTCCCAAAAGAGAAACCAAGTTTATTAAATGCAGTGTTTTTTTAAGCCTTTAGGCTTTGTTTTGGTTCTCAGGTTAAGGGCTGGTTTTGATTTTGTGGTTTTGGGGTGTTTTGGTTTGTTCATTTTTTGAGGGGAGTAGTGTGCAGGTGAGAAAATCTTGTAGGCTTTTAGCTTTTAAGGTCTGCTTCTGTATGTAATCCTACATCATAGAGAGCATATTGCACAGGAGACTGCTGTACCAGCAAATATTGAGAAACTCTTATTTCATGTCATCCATAACAGAATGTTCTGTCCTCCAACACTTGGAATGATTTCTTTAACTCTGAGTTATAATTTTTCCCTGAGTGGTTAGTCCAAGCATGTCTCAACAATATAAAGACTAAAAATACTATTAAGAAAATTACATGCATGGGCATGTATCCCTGTAAAATAGACAATTATGACAGACTCCATCAAGTAGATGGATGAGGTCAAAAAACAGATAATCAGATTCAGACAAGAAGAGGACAACACAACATCTGTCTTTTCTATTTTCTGCTTGCCTACACGATTAAGCCGGGGTTCCTGCCCTTCCAGAGGCCCTGAACCATTCATAGCAATTAGTGGAGTCCCAGTATATCCAAACCTCCAGTTTAGATGACAATTTCAAAATAAACCCTCAACCCATTTGCAGCCTCTGAGGACTTGCCTCGACAGCTGAGGTGATGCTAGGATTTTCATTAGGAAATCTTTGTTGCTCCCTGTTCCTCAGGCTGTTACAGTAATAGAGCACTATTGATCTGTGTGCCATGGAAATGTTTTGCATGGCACAGAGTCAGCACTATCAGCCTCTGTCACACACATTTGTACCAGACTGCTGTGAGCAGAGGGTTCAGTGCTACACAGACCCACAAATGTACAAACACACATGTGCAATATGTACCAGTTAAACATTAAACAGGAAAAACTAACTAGTGGACATTATCATCCCTTCTAGACGAACCTAAACCTAGGTATATTTCAAAACAAAACAAAACAACCAAAAAAAAGCCAAAGAAAAAGAATGCAGTGCATGCTGTAATATCCCTTTTTTTAAAACTGAAAATATTGATGGGGAATTTTTCATTTCCATCCAGATTTTTTTGAGAACCACACTTTTCAATTGGAAAAGCATAATAAAACAAAAATTTTAATCAAAACTCAGGAAATGCTTTAAACAATAAAACATTTTCATGCATCCTGTTTTTTTTTTTTCCTTTGGAAAAACCCTCAAAGTTTCAGCAAGCTCTTAAAAAATAAAAATCAGAAACCCTTTTTTGCCCCTTATTTTACTAATTATTTTTTTCTTTATCACTCAGGAACTTGGACAAAAGAATAATAGATTAAGACCCTCAAGACACTTTAGCTGCTTTTTTAATAAAATCTCAATTGAACGGTGATCTAAAGCAAAGAAACCAATTTCCTTCATAAAAGAGCTATAAAATATTTTCACAAAAATTGTATCAATCTTTCATAGCACAGGAGCCTCAAAGTTTCTTGTGACCCTTGAAATCCCTGTTGTCTGGCTGCATTTTAGTGCCCTCCATTTATTAAGTTATCTCTTGTTTCTCTGCATATTTTATTTCCACTACCAAAAAACCCAGTACATCTTTGTTATATGTTTCAAAACTACCAAGTAAAATTTTGATTCACAGCAAATCAGGAGCTGCCTATTTTACTGATTTTGAACATTATCATCAAATGTTTGTAGGAGGGATGTAAAAAAAAAAAAATCGGTACTGTCTCAATATGAACGCAATGTGTTTATGGGAATGAGTAAAAGGCCAGAATTGATGGATTTTGATCTGGTCATGGAAAACAGAGAGAGGCGACACAAAACCAGCAGATTAGTCAGAGCTTCACCAACCAAGGTTTTTGGGGTGCTACATGGAAGGGGTCACATCCAGGATCAAAAATCAGAATGTAATTTTATTCCTAGGAGTAATTAGCTTGACAAATAATAAGGAGATCACAGCTGCACAAGATAGTACAGTTAATGGCTTATAGGTAATCTGGGAAATATTGAGAAAGAACAGGGAGGCTGCACTGCCTCTGTGACTGCTACTAAATCACTGTGTCCAGTTCTGCTGTCAGCATTTCAAAGACATTCACAAATGGGTTCAACAGAGAACCATAAGCATGACCACAAGATTGAAAAACATCACTACTAATAAAAGATTTATAGAGGTCAATCTATTTAGTTTGTCAAATAGAAGATTGAAGTGTCACTGGATGACAATCTATAGCCCACTATATGGGGGGAAGGAATTTATTGCTAGAATTCTTCTCAAAGGTATAACAAAATCTAAGTAGGGAAAAAAGGGAGATAAATATATGCAGGTTAGAAATAAAGCAGAGATTTATAATAGTGAAGATAATTAATACTGATAAAATACACTGAGGATTACAATGGGTATTTGTGCAGAGGTATGAAATGACATTTTCAGATACAGGCCAGAATTTTCAAGGTCTGGGGGGTTTTCAATGTATTCCAAAACTCAGTCATCACTGCTGATTTGGAAGAAGAAATTCATTTTGGGAAGCCTAATGACCCATTCCATGGCAAGAGTTCAGGTTACACTGTAATGCAGCCTCTCCATTTCCACAGTTGAAACCAACCAACCAAGGAAAAACCAAAGCAACACAGAAAAAGAAAGATAAAATTAGAAGAATAATTTTTTTCTTAATTCTACCTGTGGTGCAGCACAATTATCCTTCCACTTAAGGTTTTCCAATTTTATCCTCATCTGTCACTAGGCATTTATTAAGTCTGATCTTTTGTATGGAACAATGGTAAATGTTCTTCAAGTGTAGAGAAAGCTAGATTCTGATCACTGTTAATATTTGATTTTCTTACTGACATATACGTTTAAAACCTAACTTTCCATGAGAGAGCAGAAGCACACCACAGAGTAATTCTTTTTAACTTGTTACTACACAAATTTCTCTGCACCTCACTCAGAGATCTTTTCATTAGAAAGACAGAAAAGAAAAATAGACAATTATTGCTCATGGCAACAAAAAAACCCAAAAATGTCTTGAGCACTTGACAAATGGATTAGGAATCACAGACATGGCTGAAAACAGCCTGAGATGGAATAATCACTTTTGAAGTTCCTGCAAAGTCTAAGATATGTTGACTGAAATTAAACTGAACATAAAAAGAGACAGTTGCTCAAAAGTAGTTTCCTGACAGAGTGAGTCAGTGACAAAAAAAAAAAAAAAAAATCCCACAACAGAAAAATCACTTTTCTGCTAATGCCCATGTGGTTATCTCTTGACCCTCTACCATGAGGGAAACACATAATGATTCCCATCCTCACACTAAGTCCAGCACACATCAATTAATATAGATATAGATATAGATATGCTTAATTCTTCCTAGCTTTGGAATACTAATGAATCAACATTCAGTTTCACTGACCAAAACCACAGTGTACTCAAAAGTAAAATATATTTATTTGTCACTCTCTAGTTCTAACACTGTTAATAATTTCAGCTGAAATTACACCACACTGAATTGCCTTTGCCTGTGCACAAAGCATGATCTAATATGAGGACAGCAATGCCCTAAGGCACCTGGCACTGGAAGGAATATCTGAGCAAGGAAACATCTGAGTATTTCTAGAATATTCTCAGCATTGAAAAGCTGCATGTTTACCATCAGTCATTGATTTCCCAAACACATTATAGACAGAAAATGACTGCTAATATGTATTGATTTTTTATACATACACAGATTGTAAAACTAGAATAGAACACTAGAGTCATCTAACATAAAAAAGAATTTTCCAGCTTAGCTCCTGTTTGAAAAAAACCCACGTAACACAGCAAACCAACAAGCATCAATGCAAAAGCTTTCAGTGCTGTAAACCAACCACAAATCCAAAATGTTCTTGCAAAAATTAATTTTTCTGCATTATTAAGAATGTCCAAATTATTTCTCCTTTAAATATGTGTAAACTCAAGTCTTAGCCAAGAGCTTTTGTCAAATACTATGCAGAAGAGCTCTCTACAAATGCAAAATTTGCTAGTGCACAAATACACTGTTTTTATAACACTTTAGTCATTTAACTTCAGTTTTCTGAGGTTTCTGAAAGATTTTTAATAAGTTTGATGAAGTTTAGAGAAGAATTGGCATAACTGAAGAATTGGCAAACATTTTACAGTCAGATGTGCAGAAAGGTTTGTATTTAGTAAATTAAGAGGAGGGCTGAAAGCTTGCTTGAGCCCAATGGTAACTCCCCCAGTTCCCAGAGCAGTTCTTGTTTATACAATCCAGGCATCAACATGATGATTAATCATATTGGACACTGTAGCAAACATAGTGTGCTTCAACAGGTATTGGACAAAAAGTACAAAAATCTTTGGCCACAATTAACAGTTACATATCCATAAATTAGCAAACATGCCAGCTGGCAAACAACCATCCTTCCCTCCTAACATCAAACACTGCTATTCTCCTTGAGCATTACTCTACTCACACTTCCCCATAATTTGGGACAGGATACATACACTTTGGTGGCTTATAAAAGCACCTAGGTTAGTAATGGCCAGCTGAAAACCCCGTTTCACCTGTCTAAAAACAACTTGCCTTTTAACACTTCAGTAAGTGATGATCACTTGCATGACCTGGTGGATTAACATCACTTGCAAGACATGAAGTTGGTTTTCCTCTACTTGACACACAACAAACCACAATATGAACATCAGTGGCCAAGAATAAGACTGAGACACTCAGATGGAGCTACACAGGCTGAAATAGGGTGTATAAAGCTCAGTCAATCAACTGAGAAACAGGCTAATTTAACACAGGCTGGAGAGGAGGGCTATTCTGTGCTAATGATCAACGTTCACACCTGCCAGCCTCGATAGGTGCTTATGAGATATTTGGTGCTTAAGAACCTTTCCATCTCCCAAGTGCCATATAAATAACCTCTGATAACCAGCACAAAAGATTTGTTAGGATTACAGAGCAGCAGAAACACAAATCCCTAACGTGCCACTATATATTATTATCATCTTAACTTTTTATTACAAATTCTTTTTTCCCCCACTGTTCTTATTTTGCATCACCCCAGATTCTCACAATTACTCTGTGTTCTGCAAACCCATCTCTATCAAAGACCAACCTCTCTGCTCCCACTCCAGTATTTTTCATTCTTCCTCTCCCTCATTCTGCAATCATGAAGCACAGACTACCTCCCTACCGACCCAGTTATTCCTTTATATTTCATGACCGTGTCAGGTCCCCTTTCCTCTTTCTTTGTTCATGTCCTTTCATAAATTGCACACAATCATGATCTTTTGAATTTATCTTTCCATTTCTAACCCAAGCTCTATAGATGCCCCACTTTTTTATGCCACAGAACACAGCTGAGAAGTTCAGCTCACAGCAAAAAATTCTTCGGGAAAAAATTTAAACATATTCTGCATTTGCAAAAAACCTGCTCTTCATGGGAGAGGCCATGACTGCAGATTCTAGTCGTAAGAAAGAAGAATAAACAAAGAGAATCTAAAATTAGCATTTAAAAACCAAATGGCTGCACACTGCCACTTTGCAATAAACTTGTATTTCTCTCTCTAGGGCTGAGATATGGGGAAGTTTTTCTTCAGCTTCATCTATACAAAAAATTAATGGCTTAACAGCAAGCAAAAGATGTTTCATTTTAACACTACTAACCCTGTGGCACACTATCATTTT
This sequence comes from Pycnonotus jocosus, assembly GCA_013400435.1. Classification (NCBI taxonomy): domain Eukaryota; kingdom Metazoa; phylum Chordata; class Aves; order Passeriformes; family Pycnonotidae; genus Pycnonotus; species Pycnonotus jocosus. The sequence continues at coordinate 222,740 of VWYP01015980.1, read as the reverse complement.
ATCACAAACTATTTGTCATTTTCTTTGAAAAATAATTCGTATTGAGAGGCTTAAAGTTATGCCAGCAACATCAGCACTTACTCAGGGTCAGCTGTACTTCACAAAAGCATTTTAAGGAGTATAATTTTAGCACGCAGTCAGGACAGCTACAGAAAATACAGAGTTTGCAGGTTGTAATGAATTCTCTCAAAGTCCTCATTAATGCTCTGACATAACAGTTCCATGAAAGCTCTAAATGACAAGTACCTGCCAATCCTTTACAACACTTTGCCATTGTGCTTTACCATAATATTTACTAGGAACTAATACATTTTCTTTTGTGTCCAAATGCAAAATTCCCAAACTGATCTCAAGAGAAAATTCCAAGATGTCTAATTCCAAAATGCCTATGACTTTAAAGAGACTCAGAATAATTCTTCAGTTTCACCAGTAAAAAACAAATTCAGTTTTTAACAAATTATGTTTCAGGTTTGCATCTAATTTGCTAATGTTGTCAGCCAATAACTATTGCCTTATATTATCAACATATATGGTTATTGATATCAAAATTTTGTACATATTCTTCATTTAAAACACCACTCACATACAATATCTTATAGTCAGCTCCAAATTTTTGAAATTTTGATTTAGCAGTTTATTAACCCAATATAAGAACTTTTCAGATCAAACTATATTTACCAGGTACTTACGTATTTTTCATTCTACCTACATTGCTATGAATGAAGTAGTTTTTTAAAGCCCTTCGATTATATAAGGTGAATTTAAAGCTTTTAAAAAACATTACCACACATAAAATAATTAATTTTTCTTCTATCTGTGAATGTCAGAATTCCATATTTTACATTTATAGAAGTAAATATCATTAGAGAGGTGCCTTTTGGAGAGTTTCTCAGAGTATCTGTGAGGCAGACTAAATGCTAAACCTGCAGCAAGTTTTCGCACACATCGCAGAACTTGGAAGGTGAAAAACCAAAGCTTATCTTAAGGTGAGAGAGAAAGTAAATTAATATTGGGGAAAATAAAAATAATTGCTTCCTTCTTTCCCTGAGCAAGCACAAGTGCCCAGAGTTGGTTAGGTGCTTTTCTAGGTGGATATATCCAAATATCAGCAGCCAGAAGTGAGGTTCCGTGGTGGAAGCAACACTCAGCGTTCTGCTGGCTGATGTGCATTAACGTCACCGTGAGCAGCCAGCGCCGCAGCTGAAAGGAACAGCCAAGAGGCAAACCCAGCATCTGGCCAAAGGCAGTGACTCAGCTGCACTCAGGGCATGGCAAGGGAGGGATGCAAAACCCAGCAGTCGACAGAATTGCTGCTCTAGTGCAGAAAACTGATGATGTTAACCAGGACTGCTGAAAGAGGGCTCATCTGCAGGCCTGACCATCTCCACACTGGCAGCTGGACAGGGTGAATCATGAGCACCAGTGATGGCTCTCCATGAACAGTGATCTTGCTTAATTCATAAAGGAAATGTAAGGTTTCTTTCTCTAATACATTCAGTTAAAAGTAAGAAAAGTCAAGGATGAATTTAGATTTAAGGTCTGTCTGAATTAAAAATAACCAGAAACCTCAGGTCATCTAAAATAGCACCTTGTCCTCTGATGCTTATGAACATCAATGACATAACAGAAAGTCTTGACTGTTCCACTGTTCTGTGCTTCCTGTTTTAGAAGGCAGCTGATGTTCATATGAATGGGGAGGTCTAAGAAGTCACAAAATAAAGCAGCGAACTCCACGGGGTTTTTACTGACTCAGAAAATGTAATCTTTCGAGTAGGTGAGCTAACATGAGATTGACCAAGAGTAACTAAACTACAATGCAGGTGACCTAAGTCTGTTGCCTTTTCAGCTCATGGAAAGATGAACAGTGCAGAACAAAATAGGGAAAAAAAAGCCAACCAACCAACCAACCAAAATAACAACAACAACAACAAAAAAAAGGAACTGTTTTTGCCTGCTGGTACTGCAATTATTCAAAGCATGCTTTTTTTGGACTGTTGCAATGCAAGTACTATCATCACTTAATCAACAAAATGGTAATAGCAGTGGATAGTTAGTTATAATTATATATTATAAATTATAGAAATTGTGACTGTTGGAACGTGGATTATGGCTAATTTTTCATAAGACAGTTTTTATATACATACTTCTTACAGAAAAAAAGAAAGGCAGTAAAGCACTAAAATACTTTATAAATCTTGGAATATTTCACTAAATCTGTTAATCACTGTATCATGTTATGATGCCTGAAATAGAAATCAGAATAGCAAAATGATTCCTATGTACTTTAAACTCAATTAAATTTAACCAAAGCACAATTGTTATCCACCTAGAAAAGCAGAGACTCAGAGTTCACTCCACTCAGAGTCTCCAAATCCCAGAGGGCCTGGAGGATTAAGTGCCAGTATCAGATGCCAGCAGGGACTGTCACATCCTCACTTGCTTACGGTGTCCCTGGATCAGATGGCAATGCTGCACCTCTGTTTTCTGCACGGTATCATGTAAATTATAATGGGGGTATCAAATATTCACCCCCTGAACACACAAGTAAGACTAAATTCTAATTCTGTCCAATCTAAATTTAGTAAGCAAATAGCTATAAATTGGACCTCTGCACTTAGAACAGTGAGCAACTGCAAACTCTAACTGCAGATGCAATGAAGTCAGTATGACTTTGCAGTATTTCACCCTTCCTTAGTAATTCCTGAGATTTGGGCCAGCCCACTCAGGAGGAGGATGGTTGTTTCTTTTGTGATGGGTTTGTAATGAAAAGATACACTGAAAAGTATTTCAGAGGTGTAAAATTTTTAAGTAGTAGGTAAAGAACCAAAGAAAAGCATGGAATTAGCATGCACCGACTGCCTCAAACCATCGAGATGAAATGTTTGCTGCACCGTGCACACAGGATAGTTTGTACAACACCCAGGGACATGCCAAACACTCCCAGCACAGAGCCAGGTAGGTTGTGGCACTCTTTCCTTAAGAAAAAAAAAACACACTAAAAATCAGATATAATAAGATTGTAACAGTTCTCAAGTTTACAGCAACCCATCAGAAGCTTTTACAATCTGAAAGTATTAATGGGAGTGAGGCAGTGGCATTTTCAGATTGTGTTAATAAAGAAATGGAAAAAATCCCAAAACAAACAAACCAAACCAAAACACATAATTTTCTATTACCATCCACCAACTGCTGAAAATATGTCATTAAAAGAATGTCCTCCTGTTAATCCAGTACTCTCACAAAACTGGTTTCAAAACGATATAAATCACTGGTGTTTGTGCTTCCACTGCTGCAATTAAATCCCACTAGCAAGTTCACAATGAGGGTCTGCATGGCACATTTCTCACTTTTCCTCTGGTACTTCTCCCTCAATCTTCCCCTAAAGTTTCACAGCTGATAATGCAGGAGCATTGCACCCCTCATTCATCCCTGGCTTTCTGGAATATTGCCTGGTACCGTTGTTCCATTTACTCTCCACTACCTGTCTAGTTTGCACTGAAAAGCTACACACACGACAACTAAACCAACACAGATATATGTGTCATGCTACTGCAGCTATTACTAATAATTCAATAGTTACATTAATATATATCACAGGCCTCAAGGGAATAAAAGATCTCTTAAGTATGACCAATTAAATATTAAAAATCTGTGCAGCTAGTACATTCCAAAAATAAAACTGATCCAAGCATCTCTGAGATTATTTATCCTTGACTGGAAAGGCCTTTGTAGGAACCTTCTACCTCAAAATTGGCATCTACAAATTTACAGTTTCACTTTGAAGAAGCAGGGAGAAGACTTGTGGAATATTAGCTGTATATAGATCCCTTGCATCTGCATGTTTTTAGAATAACAGTATCAACTTCACATGGGTATTTCCCTGACATAATATATTCTGTAGATTAGAGATGACAGTGCTAATTGACTGTTTATAAATAAAGTCTGCCTGCTGTAGCACAGAGATGCAAAAACAGAATGTACAACAGTTCTCCATAAGGCAATGCTGAAGTGAAAAGGATTTTGTCAATGTTTGGTAAATTATAGCTGGATATGACTTTGCTGTGGCCTATTTAGGTCTTTTTAGAACTACTTTTGCCTGCTTTTAAAGTGTTGTTCTTTATACAAGCAACCATTAACAGACTGTGTTTGTCAATGTGATCTGCAAAAAACTTGTTTCTTCTCACACTCCACAATAAAATGCTGCCCTGTTTAAAATGCTGCTTGTGGTACAAGGTGTTAAGTCAAGTTCTGCCTCCAGAGAACAGCACAGCAGGAGCGAACTCCCAAGCCCATATTTATAAAGAGGATAAGCCTGCTTTTCCAGACCATACTTCCATGCAGAGGTTTAAATTTAAAATCCTGTTTCATTATTTATAACGATGCATTCTAACTTGTCAAAATGAATCCAAAAAGGAAGTCATAGCAAACTAAAGAGCTTTCATATTAATTAACAAAGTAATCATATGTTGTTGTTTTTTGCTTTAACAAGCTATTCCATTCTGCAGTGGTTACCCATAGGAACCCATGATAGCCAATCCCAACACCATATTTGCCATACACCATTAATCCACATGCCAAAAAAATCAAAGGCTAACGATGTCACAGAGATCATGGCAATATTCATTTACCTGCTAATGGTGTCATCAGCTTCTTTAATCACATCCATTAGACAAAGAGAACTTAAAAGTACAGAGAAATGGCATTGCAAGAAGGTAGAGAGCTACAGCAACTATGCAAGAGCATCTGCATGGTAATGAACTGCTGTAGGGAAAGGAATCTGAGGTAAGTTTTCAGTGGTCATTAACATTTTGGATGAGAAAGCTTTCCAACATATACAGAAACTTGAATCCAGCACTATCAGGGATGGTAAACACTTGAAGAAAGACAATTTGTGATCAAAGTCAGGAATACTCATAGGATCAACATTGTGTTGAGGCCTCCTTTAGTTTCAGCATAGCAAAACTGAATGATGAGGTGCTGACAGGGAGATCATGTTCTTGAGATGTTACTTCGAACACAATCATTTCCTTCCTACACTGGGGAGGAAGCAGCAAAAACATAAAGCAGCACCAAATAGAAATAAAAGCTCCTAGATAGAATGCTTGATGGTTCTCTTTTTTGGTTGGTCCTTCTGAGATGAGGTAATGATGTCTTCAGCTGGAAGGGAGAGAAGAATCCAATAAAAGGATTATCCAGCAACTTTAATGTAAGATTAAGACTGCAATATTCACACTTGTAGCACAATACAGCACAGAAGATAGTAAGAGAAGGATGATTATAAAACTATTTACACATTTTCTTTGAAATTTGATTGGAACAAATCAAATTATTAACCCAGCCTGTCCTCTACATGGGGAAGATGTGTAAGAAAGCAAAAGTGAGAGAAACATCAAGTAAAATATTCCCAGTCCTCAGTTTTCTATGGGTATATAGCAAATATTCAGCTATCTCCCTTGACTTTAAAACATTAAGCAAAAGCAAGTACCCAGTACATATGCAGAAGTCTAACATTGTTTCATTTTATTAAAATATTTGCATGTTTCCTCAAGTCCTTTAGGAAACTACATACATTTTTCCATCACAAATATCTTACTTTCTCCTCTTCCATCTCCTGTTGCTCTGAGGGTTTCACCAAACTGGAGCTGGTACTTCAGTGAGTCACTTTTCAATGAAAAGAATCACTGATGTTTGAATGGCTTGTGACTGCTGGCAAGGCCAATAACAAGGAATGTAGAATACAATTCTACCCTGCACAAAAAGGACAATGGCACTGATGCTGATGAGCTGCTCTGCAAATCCTCACAACAGGATAAAGGACAAGTAATAAGGCCTTTTTCTGTGACTTTTACATCAAAGAAACCTTAAGGGCTCACATTTGTATGGTCTATGCATCTGAGCAAAGGGGCTGTCACTCTATTTCTGCTGCCTTCTTCTTCTTCCCCTACCACCACCTTCATATTATTTATGTGGCAACCATCACCTCACTGTCCCAAGGGAAGTGAACTGAAAGTTAACAGTTCAAAGAATCTAGCACAAAAAGCCTACCATATACTGTACTTCACTAAGTGAACTGCTACTGCAAGAGAAACAAAAACTGCATGCAATTACATTTCTCTCTGTGGATTACTAAGCATGGGAACGTATTAAGATGTAAAACCAAAGTGCCATTCTACAACTGAAAACCAGGAGAGAAACAACACCTACATATGGCAGTATTGTCCCTACAGGCATGTATCTATTTAATGGTATTTTAATCATGGAAGAATGTTGAACTAGATCACTTTGAGAAGTAAGAGGCAGAAATTAGAGGAATGTGGTATGTTTTATAAAAGTTCCTATCTTTGTTTGATTTAGCATGTTTCCATATCAGCATAAACCCAGGATTCATAGTTTCATTTCTAAAAGGAATCTTAGTAATTTCCTATCTGGCAAAGCTGGCACACCCATGCCAAATACAAGAACAGTGATTCAAAACTAAGGAATGCTCAGAGCCCACTGAGTCACATGTTAAAAGCAAACTGAGAGCAACCAAATCTCACTCTTCACTAACACCAGTTAGTGGCCTACCATACCGAAAAAGGTGCTGGTGTGCTGCATGCAATCAGTAAATCTTTCCCAACACAAAAGCCACTGTGACTATTGCCACTCTGCTTTGCCTGAAGCCCCTGGAAAGAAGCCAGGATGCTTCCATTACCCTCCCTCCTGAAGACTGTTAAGCCAGAAGAGTATTTATGACTCACTGCCTATGCTCCACACTGCAGATACCAGGGATATTCTGCAGTGTCCTAAACTCTACAGAAAATTAGGAGTCGTAGTCACAGTGACACTAGCTATTCTAATTTGAGATATTTATCCTGGAATGCTTTAGACTTTTACTACTTGCCCATCTGGTGGGCTGAAAGGCCACAAAACCCAATTATTACAGAAATATTTTAGCTCTAATATACAAATTTAAATTCTGTAATATGAAAAAATGCATCCTAATTGAGATGATTTAATAAATATTTTAAAACTGAAGCATTGACAAAACTTCAGGAAAAAAGGGAAAAACAACACCACACTCGTACTGGGATGCATTGTCCTGAACTACACATGAAGGTTGCAATATGCAGGGCATACAGGAACAAGGCTGCTCTCCAGGAATAAACTACCACCACCAGAAATGCCAGCACTTCCTGACCACCTACAAGCATCACCAGATAATTGCTATATAAATACTATTGCTACACATGACAATTGTCATCACAGAAGTTTAGATTAATTATCTCAGTAGCATATTTCACACATCAGACAAAGAAGCAGAGACCAATCCTAGATGCCTTTGCCAGAGAAAGACAACTCTAGTATATCTTGGTGTATGAGCTTACCTTGGAAAATTGCAAAAAAAAAAAAAACGAGTCTATGTATTAGTACAGCCAGCTCAAGGATATTACACATGTACGTAATTGTTACCAGTGAGGCCCACTGAAATCAACACTGTCATTTCATGGGTCTCATTTCTTACTCCAAAAGATTCATGGAAAAGACACAAATCCTCACTGTGATCTATCACACAAAAGAAACAGACTGGTTCCTAAGGAACATATCACACATAAAGCAAACCCACCAAGGAGAAAATAGTGCTGTGAAGTACTTATTCATTGGAAGAATCTGACACACTTATGAAGATTGAAGCCACTGCAAAATGGCTACAAAGCCACAGATGCTGCTTGCACTGCCTCTCTTGAACCAGAAAAGCCACTCTTAGAGCCAGGACAAATAGAGCACATAATGACCAAATACATCATCTTTACATCTGCAATGCTACAAACCAAGTCTTTGAAGCCACATGGGAGATAAGGGTGCAGCAGCTCCAGGCTAAGGCAAAATACAAATCACTTAAAGAGCACCTTCACACTTGCCACACAAAAATCATCAAAGAAAAAAACCCCTCAGAATTATGAGCCAATTGCTGTATTGTTACTTCTTCGGGAAAGTATTTTAATCATAATCATTTGAGAGCCAGAATGGAAAACTGAGTATTCTAAATATCATAAAAAACTGTTTTCTCTTAGTACAGATAATCAAATTACTCTTTCTCAAAATCTCTTCACATGCTCATATTCACTGATCAACTGTATAGCATTATTCAGTGATTTTTGTTCAGAATTCAGAAAGAAAGAAAGGAGAAAGGCATGTGACATGTGAGTATGAGCTCCTTGCTTGGGCATACGCCTCCAAGTCACTGGGGTACCTCAGCACAGTGGTGACAGGCTTGCTTTTCTCAGCATAATTCATGCTTTTTTCTCTGGGATTCTCGTACAATAGGATTTATGATGTGGGGTGTACTTTTGACTTCCGGCCACAGCAGGTATTTTTACAGATGGTCAGGAATTATTGCCCACTGCAGACTTGCATGTGATGTGATTCAATAACATGGGTGGTTTTGTTGTCCACAAAATTCAGACTCATTACCCAGTGTGCAACTGGCCAATAATGACACACATGAGAGAGACAGGGCTGGCACGCCTGGGTGCTCAGTGGTATTCCACAAATCAAGCACACCAACAATGAAAATTTTTTGCAATTTGTGCATTTTAGCAAACGAAGGAATTAGTATTCATTGACTACAAGTTGCATAGCTCTCTTATTGATCAGTATTCTGTCTTCTATTGGTTAATGACTCTCGTGCTTCTTGTGCTGAACAGTCCACAAGCTCACCTCACTTCTGAGTGATCCGTGAGTCGTGGTCCTGATCTCCCCCTGCTGGAAATAGCTCTCACCCAGCCCGAGCTGGTTCAGCAGTTGCTGACTTTAATTAGTTTCTTCCTTATCTTGAGAGTTCTGCCAAATGTCCTCATGGCTTGTAAATTCTGCATTCTCTGTGTCCACTACCCTTCTTCCCAAGCTTTGGTAACCCACTGAGGTCACTAACGTATTTCAAGTCCTAAACTTTAACAAGGCAACTCTACCAACAAGTAAATTGTCTTTCTAACACCTAGACATCACTTTGAGCTTGTTGGCTGCTCTCTGTTTCACACATCAAATCTCCCTGCTTGCTATTTAGGCTTGAAAGTATACAAAGATAAGACATTAAAGAACACCCTTTCTTGAGAAAATTTTACATATTCCATATTTGCAATACTTTCTTCTGCTTCTGTCTCATTATGTTTCTAAATGGTGTAAGCAGAGAGTAGAATTATTGCAGATGATACAGTGCAGATCAATTAGATGGCTGCAGGAATTGTAAGTGGAGGTTTTTCTGTTGTCTCATGTAGCACACCAAGCAAGACATTCATCATCACTTCCTAGTCTTAAAAATTCCCTAATGCCTACAAAAGTGCAGTTCTGTTCTGAGAGTTGCCTGAAAAATATGTCACTTGACTAATTTCAAATATAAAACCTCATTATGTAGTAATTTTAAAGTTTTCAGTGTCAGTCCTGGAAGCTTATCTTGGACTGCACTGCACACAAAAACTCTGTAGCCAGCGCTAAGCTAGCACCTCTTAGTTATGGCATGCATCCTAGTAAATATTCCATCCCAGTTGGTTCTGTATCTGCCACAGCAACAAACTCCTCAGAAATAACAAGAATTTATCAGTGAAGTCGAGAGATGACTCATTAGCAGTGACCACACACCACCAAAGAGTTGAGTAAGATGGGAGAGGCTGACTCTTGAACATCACAGTGACTCACCCAGACACTTGACTTGCACATGACAAGGCACTCCAGCATAGAAACACACACAAATAAATAAATAAAACACCCAACCGAGTCCCTTCCCAATCCCATTAATAGCAGACATATCGAAAAAGCATCAGGAATTCTATTTTAATCTAATAAAAAATAATAATACATAGAGATCTTCTGGGAAATATGGGGTCAGAAGAATGGAAAGTAAGATCACACAGGCTGCATGTACAGGAGATAATGGAAGTGAGAAAAAAAGATTTCTACAATTACAGAATCATCATTTTATTTTTCAAAAGAAGACTATCATAAATGTATTGTTTAAACACCAGAAATTCTATGTGTAGGACTTAAAATTTACTAAACAACCCATAAAACATACAGCTTTGCAAAGTACAAAGTAACCAATTTTTGTATTAAAGAGTAAATAAACCCTTTTCTTATTTATATATATATATTTATATTTGTAGTCAAGAGACAAAAATTATAAATCTTTATGTGTGTATGCCATAAAAGAGATTTTGATTCCAAAGCAGAAAGAAAAAAATGAAAACAGTTCAGTAAATTTTTTTCTATTCCCTCAATATTGGGGGAAATACCCTAGGTCTCTCTGCTCATTATTTATAACATTTGTAAAAAGATATGAAGAATTTTTTTCTGCAACTACACTTTCAAAACGTACCATTCTTCATTCAAATAAATAAATAAAAATCTATATTTATATATACAGAAATGCTTTATCCTGAGAACAGTGTACCCAAACATAATATTTTCATTTTATTTAGTTTTACCTTAGACATAAGAGTTTGGGGGTTTTTTGCTAGATGGATCCTAAAATTAACCTCCTAAATCTGCATTTAGCCTTGATTTAGACATGAAATTTAAATAAGCACCAATTCTCATGGCAGACTCAAAACTTTTACAAGAAATTCCCTCCAATTCCTGCAGTGGGGTATTTTATGTGCCATCACTGCAATTGCTTCAAGTTTTATAAACAATCTTCACAAGGCAAAAAAAAGGATCTCAGTAACTAAGTGCAGATTCTCCCATAGAAAAAGACAGGTCCTTTTAAGAGGGATATTCTGAAAACTCGATTTTGAGACACAGGATGGGGAAAGCTGTATTGGTACTTTTATGGAGCGGGTTTATAATTTTGTGTTTCTTAGTAAATGGTATTTGTATAAGAAGCTGATGGGGCAGTCAGAATTTCACCTTTCCTTCAGATCATCACACGATACCACGAGGAGATCTTGGTGAGATCACAATATAAAAAGGACATGAATAGAAGTGGATACCATGAAAGTAGAAAATAAATTCATGTCAACTATTTAGCTATTTAGAGAAAAGAGAAGAGCTTTGCTGTAGCTGGCATTAGAGCTCTGTAACATATAGGCCTCTGCACTCTGATTTCTAAACCCAATTCCACACACACAAGTCCTTTGTCATTGTGGCTGCTCACAGTAGCAGCTACATTAAAAGCATCTGATACAGCAGAGTACTACAGTGACCAGCAAAAAAAGAGATTTTAATATATTAGAACACACCTCAGTGTAACAGATTTTGTTGATCCCATCAAACCACACTACTGGAGAGGAAAAAACAAAAGCTTTAAAGATTACACCATCCATAATCAAATTACATAGCAGAAAAGCCATTTAAGTAGAACATAAACACTTCTGGACAAGGAATATCTTTCTGTAAAAATGGAAGAAGCACTTAAGTGGCAGAATAAACTGACTCTTAAGGAGACCTCAAGTAGCTAGAATTTAAACACATACACTCCGCTCAGGAAAAACACTGAAAGAAAATATTTCATAGAATTATAGAATGGTTTGGCATGGAAGGGACCTTAAAAATCATCTACTTTCAACATTCTTTATTTCCTATTTAGTTTGTTGTGTTATTCTCTTCTCACGGCTTATTTTTTATTTTGAGACTTCTACATAAAAAATAGTCAAGTTCTAAACTTATGAACTGCTCTGAATTTATTATAAAGCCCAAATGCTCTGAACAGATGGAACAAATATTTCATACAGTACATGAGCTATCCAAAAACTCACAGGCTATATGTGTATAAACCAAGGAAAATTAGGCGGGTTAACAGCAGGAAAGTTGCTGCAGCATCTCTGTGTGATGTAGAGACGTGACTGTGAGCCCTTTGTCTGGACGGGTGCCAAGGCCTCCCCACAGTTATCCTAGCTGTAAATAGGTAGCTCTTCATTCAAGCTGAGAAGAAAAAAGGCAGACAGATGTGATACCAGCCATATTGCTCCCCTGTGAGCTGTTGGCTGCAAAATACAAGTGGGCCTTAACCACACAAGATCGATAAGCAACCTGCATCCAGAGGAGATCTTTGGTAGGTTTTGTTTTAGGGAAACATACCCAAGCATCAAAGCATCAGTAAGTCTGTTGGTTTGTCTATAATTAACAAAAACCAAAACAAACAACAACACCACCAAAATCTGAAATACAGATTTTTCAGTAAAAGAGATTTAACAAACCTCATTAGTTAATACCGTTTTAATGTAAGAGCTATTACATGCTTTTAAAAAAAAGGATACTTTTTAACCAATTTTTACTCATTTATACTGCTCCTCCATGTTTTCTCCCTCATTCCTTTTCTAAATGATTTTATGCTGTTTAAGTGCTTCTTCCACATTGACAATCTTTTCTGCCAGATTTTTTCCATTGTTTTGATCCTATATCCAAAATGCAGAGCATCCCCACCTCTCTTTCCCATAGGATTCCTTTCTTTGTTCATGTTGCCCTTTTTTTTCCCCTCTACTCCTCTGTTTACTCTGTGCCTTTGCTTATTTTCTACCACTTCAGCAGAAGAGAGTCCAAGCAAAAATGAAAAACAAATGGGAAGCAAAAACATTCCTTTGCTAGTCCACTGTTTTGTGCATGGAAGTGTGCCATTTCTGGGAGAACAGTCCAACTGGCATCACAGCCATCCCTGTGGCACTGGACAAGGATGTTATGTTGCTCAGGCAACCATTCCTAATTGTGTTTTGGGATGCTGAGCAAACAAGATGGATTTTTTTTTGCTGGTCTGTCTGAAGGTCACAGCAGCATGGTGGCACTGAACACAGGTTACTGCCACAGCAAGTGAGGCACTGAGAAAACCACATCAGGCAGCCCTACATGCAAAAACACGTCAGTCACATAGCAAACCCCATCTATTCTGCAGCCTCAGTCATGTAAAATAATGTGTACAACAGTTGTCATGCAAGACTACAACAACTACCATGCCAGAGACAATGTTATTCTAGACTCAAGCTGAAAGCAAATCTGAATGTTTCTCCTGGCTTGAAAAATCAAACATAAAAAAGGCACTATTTATATATAACAGTATCCTACAAGAAACAGCTTGTCAACAACAGTTTGGCAGGGCACCATTAACATCTTTTAGAAACTGGGAAGAAAAATCTTCAGAAAGTAAATGTCTGCTGAAACAAATGATGACAGAAGCTTTAAGAGCAAGAGCTGCTGCCTCCAACTTGCTCCAGAGGGTTCATCTCAGTATATGTATATTTTGCATCTTAAAAGAAACACACCATATGCTGGGATGACTTTTCTTAACCAGAAAAGTCTGTCTTATATTTTTGGAACAAGCAAGTTTTTCTTTGGGCATGTTTATTGACATGTTTCATAAACCTCAAATCCTTAACTAAAAAAAAAGAACCTATTTTGGCTGCATGAAAAGCAGATTCTTTTTTAGTTCAGAGACCGAGAGGAGGAAGAAAGGAGAAATTTCAAGTTAAAAAAATCTTTTAAACATCAAGGCACACCAAAATGAACTTCCATTGAAAATATATTCAGATAAAATTCCAGTTTTTCAAAATTTTCTCCATATTTCCTTTTATGAAAAATATTTGGCAAACTTAATCCAAATTCAGTAACAAAGGCACAAAACTGAAACATTTTTCAGAGTACAACAAACCAATAAATTGCACTTCCTAAAGCAACAGTCACAAATCCTCTTCTGTGGATCCCTGTACTGTCTCTCTATTTTCTGAGAGGCACAGATCCACCTGAACCTCGCTGGTTTTCCTTGGCCCTGGAGCCACACAGCAACTTACAGCCTATCCTCTAAGACTCTAGCAAAAGGATGGACAACTACCCATTTTTTTTCTTTTAATTGTGTTAACTCTCTTTTCACTTTGGTGTCTGCCCTGTAACACTGAGGTTTCTCCAGCCCCCACTGCTGGATGCAATGTCTCTCTTCCCTGAGTTTCCTCAAGCCTACACACACTGTAGCACCCTATAATAAGCACATACACGTGCCAAATTTAAGGTCTAGGAAGAGACTGGACCAACTGGGTAGGGGAAATAGGTATTTTGAGCTCCCTGTGACACTTCCCAGTCCAGCAGCAGAGGGAAAGGGTTGGTATTTATCCACAGCTGGTCAGAAATCTCCCATTTAGAGTTTGTTTAGCTAGATTTGCATTTACTTGCAACTATTTTTGGCAAAATAACTTTCTTGTCCTCCACTATTTCCACAGTGGGTGGCTCCTTCCATGTGTTTTACATTTTCAGACATATTCCCCTATCCAAGGAAAGCACCCCAGTTCTGCAAGCAGGTGAGAACACTTGCACAACATCTGAGAGGCCCTCATCACAGGAAACTGACTATGAAGATGTCCTGCATCCCAAAACACAGCCACTGATACTCAACACACCAACAAGGTCAACAATGACCTGCCATTATCACACAGGGGGCTTTCAACTTCCACAAAACAGACTCAGAGGCATTTTCAATTTCATAATGACACTTCAACAAAAACAATATAAATAGATACGACAAAAAAAAATGTTATTTAAGCCTGGAGGAAGAGACAAGGGCAGTCATATTTCTCTATTATGAATTATTATGCACTCTGAAACATTAATGAAACAAATGACATTGGTGGACTGTGTTCAGAAGATAAATAACAGGAAAATTGAAGACTTGTCCTTACAACTACTTCTATTGGAAGTGTGTTAATTTTCTGAAGAGCTATGTGAGCAAATGTGAGGTACAACTTTACTTGCACTAATTTGGTGTTACAAAAAAAAAAAAAAAAAGGTAACTGTTGTGGGTCTTTTCTATTTGCATTCTGGTTTCAATTATGAGTCATTTTTTGGAAGACACTTTTCCTTGTACATTATTTGTGTGCAGACCTTGAAGTTTATTGCACACATAGCTCCTCATCTATCTCAGGAGGGCTCAAGGAGGACACTGCTTGCACCATTCAAGCTGCAGGACAGAGATATTAGAGACTCACAGGCTCTTGCTGCACTTGTGCATCCATGATTATTGCCAATAAAACAGGCATTCTTTGAGGACCTGATACTATAAATGAAAGCAGGAATACAGGAGGATACCTAAAAATAAATATATGTATACTGTAAGATATCAAATTATTTTAAAAGCCCTTTTGTTCTGATATCAAACAGACATTTCATAAAACACACTAGTACCAAAATGAACAGCATTCTCTAGACATTCTGTACAGACATAGAGTCAAGAGAAAAAGCATTTGTGATCTCTTTTACTTAGACTGAACGATGACCTAAATTAACACTGACTTAAAGATAACTAAAAGACCTCCAGCATTAAGCAGTTGAATAAATCTGATTGTTTCAATTACTGTCATCATGATTTCTCAGAAGGAAGCAGCTCAACCTTCACCTGCAATTCTGTTAGGACTGATTCTCAGCCTGAAGAGGGGGCATTCATTACTGCTGGGTGTTTACTCATACTCAAGGCAGGATACTAAAAATTTTCTTTCGTGACGACATCCGACTTCATTCATGTAACATAAATCCCTCCGTTGCCAGGATTCCATCCACACCTCCAACTCTGCTGTTAACAACCATCATAAGATTTTATCTGTGATCTTGGCTGAGCTGAGAAGATGTGCTGGCTGACACCAACTCCAGTCAAACAGGGTTCATTAAGTATTCCTCCTCCCTCTGCTCACTGACTTTGACAAATCAGGGAGCACCGTTCCCACTCAGAGTTTCTCATTCCCATGTATGATGCTGACAAATTTGGATTTTCCAGAACATGCTCAATAAAATATGGGCAGAATTCTAGTGATAAACTTGCATGAATAAAGCTGGTGACCAAACTACAAGTGTCCTCTTTTCTCTTTTCAGGAGTCACACAATTATGAGACACAAGATTTAGGCACCACCACCAAAGCAGAAAAAGGAACAGAAGGGTTCACTTCATATGTTGCTGGCAATGAAAACCTAAATATAGAATCACAGAGCGGTTTGGGTAAAAAGGGACCTTAAAGATCATCAAGTTCACACCCCCTGGGTTGGGGACACCTTTCCACTAGACCTGAGAGAGCTGCTCAGAGCCCTCTCCAGACTGGCTTTGAACACTGGCAGGGATGGGGCATCCACAGCTTCTCTGGGCAACCTCTTCCAGTGCCTCATCACCCTCACAGTGAAGAATTTCTTCCTTATATCTGACCTCAACCCACCCTCTATCAGTTTCAAGCCATTGCTCCTTGTCCTGTCAACACACCCTTGTAAAAAGCCTCTCTTTAGGTAATGACAGGTGCTCCAAAGCCTTCCTGGAGCCTTCTCTTCTCCAGGCAAAACAAACCCAACTCTCCCAGCCTGTCTTCACAAGAAATGTGCCCCAGCCCTCACAATTTGTGTCAGAGGTTCCAACTCGAGTGCTCAGGTTTTTCTGAACTTCTAATTCCATACAACTCATGGTTTGAAGTTCAGCATCTCCTTTTTAATCTTCCTGTTGCCTACTGATTTCTTAGTTACTGAAAAATCTCCTAACATCATCTGGCAGAAACTTCTCGGCATAAGAACAGACCTGAAAGAAATACTTTATGCGAGATTAATGCCAAAAGTATAACTAATAAAATGCTACTGTATTAAAAACCGTATAAGATACCATAAAGATAGAAATCAAGATGAAATTTCTCCCTCTGCTCTTTGTTATCATTGACAAATTATAAACTCAGGTAAGGGCAACTCAGTATTTGTAAATTCATTAGAATAAAAAACGTTGCTTCTGAGTCATCTTTCATTTAGACAGTGAAAACATATTGTGATATACATAAATGTTATCCCAAAAATATTATTATCACCAGTCATAATACTTTCATTATCATAAATAAATATAAATTGAGAAAATTATACCAGAAAACTGAATTAGAGCATCCAAGTTCTACTCAAACTGAGACTCAGTGTTTTTCCATTCAAACGTCTCATTAATGTGTATATTGCCACAGAATGAACAAAATTACTGATGCTAGCCACTGTTCTTTTTTTTTTTTTTTAAGGCACTTTAGGACAATTTCATACCTCAGCCTAGTACAGTATTCTGATACTCTTGACATTTGTTTTATCTCAATACTGACTTTCAATTTCTGTTGAAATTTCTTTTTCTTCCTTGAGGGGAGAAATCACTCCAGCTGTAAGGACAACAGAAATTTTCTTAAGTAACTCAGTTAATTTTTTCAAAGTTCTTCAGTCCTTCACAATAGCTGGTAAGACAGCATTTAGCCAAATATGTGCCAGTAACCTCAGCCAAGATGCCCATAGCCATTTACACAGAAGAGAAACTCCCCCACTATATGCAATTCCTGTTCCAAAATTAATCAGCACCAGAAAATAGCAGTAAAATAATTCTTGAAAGACTACCAAACAAATACACTAAGGAAGTAAAAAGGACTTGTAAGGTTAATTCCATTACTGCTACATAGTGACACCTGACAAATATGTTTTGGAACAGCTTCCTGACTATAAAATATCTAAAAGGCAGCTCAAAAAGGAGGGGAAAAAGGCACTGTGGGCATTCAGATGGAAATTGCATAGTTCTGGAAAGAAAATTTCAAATTCACCCTTATTTTCTCTGATTTTTAACTAGCATCCTGAAACAGGAAAATTGCATTTATTTTAAAAAGCAGGGCTTTGCCCTTGCATCCCGAAAACTTAGGAAGGTTATTTTCATTTTCTTTTTCACTTTCTACAGATCCAGGGCAATGATCTCCACTTCTCCATCACTCCAGTCAGACCCTCAGAAGACAAAAGTCTGTGTAGAGCAGAAATCTATAGGGGAAGTCTGGAATCTACAGTCCATTTGCTTCATATATTTGTGTTTTAGCCTTTGAAATGATTTGTAAAATGCCTATTCTGTCTTATAATATTTTTGTTTATAAAAGTGAAATAGGAGACCAGAACTTCCAAAGCACCAGTACTTAAACACTGATAAATTTCAGTGACTACAAAGATAACATGAGCTGGCACATTTCTAAGTAAGAAAAAATCTAACCCATTTTCAGTTTCCTACAAAGTTTAATTTCCTCAAAAAATATTATTCACCCTCTTAGTTGAACAAAGGCTTTTAAAATGCACCACAGTTGCATCATTATTTGATTATTTAACTCATAAGTACAGGCAATGGCTGGCAGTGAGAATGACAAGCACCAAGCACACACTATACAAAACAAATATCAATTAAAGCCAGCTGTCTGGGAAGCGCACAGAAGTCTGAGAGAACTGGAAGCTTCACACTTCCTCATTTATCTTTTAATGGAAAAAATTGACATTAGCTGAAAAAGTATTGATTTTCTGTGCTGCTACCTGTGGGTAACTAAAGATTTTAAATTCATTTTTGCAGCATACCAAGATTGCTTTAAAAGAAAAATTTCACAGAGGTCTGCTTGAATCACTTTCTGGGTCCCACAACACATACAGACATTTATTTCTGTTCAGACTTGTCCTTCTAAATGAGAAACCTGCATTTGGAAGTGGTACCATTACGTTTAAATCTGCTTCAGCACAGTTGAGATGCTTAACCTACCTTGACAGAAACACCAACCTAAAGTGCAAAAATACTTCACTTGCTGCCATCAAGAAATGGCACCTTACACTGCTTCTAGGCATAAGAACTGGTGGGAAAATAACCAATTTTCCTTGGTATGCTTACACTGGGACTATTCAGGCATTTTGTTCTCCAAGTTTTTTTCCTTTTATACCTCCAGCCCCTGGCACTATCCCCCAAGGATCTCCTGAGGTCCTTAGGATCCTTAGGAAAAGCCCACAGGCGTGGCAGCTGGAGGGACAGGCACGGAGCACCACCAGCCTGGCCAAGGGGACATGCTCGTGTCACCAGGAGGAGCAGTGAGCCTGGGCACAGGTCTGGAATTCTGAGAGCAGTGAGTTAACAGGTGGGGAGTGACCTGTGGAGAACAGACAGAATGATAAAGAGGGCAAGAGCAGTGGAAGAGGTCTCAGTGCTGGAAAGTCAGAAGGGATCAACACACCCCTGGTGCATTTGGCTCTAAAAAAATACGTTTCAAAATAATTTTGTGCTCATTACATTTCTTTATAAGAAACTAAATTTCGCCTACAAACAGATTTAGCCAATGTTGGTGGTTTTCTCAGTGTTACATCACACAGCTCTGACACATTTTTCATGGCAAACTACCCAAGAATCAGCCAAGAAAGCAGAACTATGTGTTCCTCGAGATTTCTGCAGCCTAAAGAGCAGTTTGTTTAAACTAGTTTTCAAAATGGGAATGCTGCCATAGATGCTGAAGTATAAAATCTCTGAAGCTGCTATACTCCCCACAAGTATGTTCAGTGTTTCTCAGCACTGAGCGCAGTGCCCACAACCAAAGAAGAACACAAAACAAAACCCCAGTTTTTTAATATGTTCATTAACTTTGAACTTAGGCAATGGCATCAAAAAATAAAACTTCTTTATTATGAGATACTGCCCTTTTTCTAGAGAGAGCTATGAGCCTGATATACATCAATCACAGCCTAAATGGTTCTTTACTGTACATAAAGCCCCTTCACCTGATGTTAGCTAACACACTTCTGTTCCCCTTGTGGGAAACTCACCATGTTTATCAAGTTATTGTTATTTTCTACCTACACTTTACACAGCATTGTTCCTTACTCCATCTTTGAAATTATTTTTACTGATTTACTACAAAAAAGACAAGTGAAAAAGAATGAAGAAAATGTAGAAGATTCTAAAGTCAATGGATTTATACCTTACAAAAGAATTCTGTGTAACTTCAAAAAAATTCAAACAGTCAATAATATATAGAATAGTAAAGAGATACAGCACAGGTTTATGACTGGTATTTGACAGCTTTATGCAAAATGATTGAGCCAATGTGCTCACAAAGTTAAGGGGAAAGCATAAAAATCTGAAAACACTGAATAAATCTTTAAAAATGCTGAAGAACATTGAGGGGGAAATCTAATAATGAATATATCAGAAGGTAATCACACCAGAAATACCATAAGGTGCCAGGGAATAATAGTACCTGTGTGCCTTTGCACCACAGGCTGGCAGCCAAGGGCCAGTACAGCTCTGGGCTGGACAGGCAGCAGGAATCAGAGCTGGAGGCAACAATCTATCCTTCCTTCCTTCCATCCTTCCTTCTCTGCCCCGTGCACTGCCCTTGTACAGTGTGTTAACAGCTTGAGTAACATCCCAACTACTGGGATGTGCAGACATCAGAGAGGACAAGTGGGGATTTGGATCTGCAAGGGTCATATAGCAGGGAGAAAAATGAGGCACTCAGGAAGGCACAGAACATCAGGAGAACTGTGAGCAGGGATCTGTTACACAGCCTCTGCACAACTGGTCTAGGCATCTCAGCTGGAAACCTAAAACTCACGGGTATTAAGAAAAATATCACAGCTTTAGGAAAGGCCACGTGATGACAACACAGATGTTTTAGCCAAATCTGCGTAGATTAACGTCACATTGTTTTGGCCAGAGCACTATGAAAACGCGAAGAAACTGATGAATAGGAATTCATTCATTTTAAAGGCAAAAAATCTGACACTCTCTCCTCTTCCTAAGGTAGCTTAGAAAATTTAAATTTGTAGCAGGCAGATAGACACACACAGCAGCTGTTATGGAAAGGGAAGGAGCTATGAACCCAAGGTGCCATGTCATTGCTGCATTTCAGAGCATCTGCGGATCCAACCACAACTTTTGCATCACCAAAAGTGGAAATTAAAAAGCATATCACAGATTACTGCTGAAGCTGTTTCTTTCCCTTAAGCTCACAGATACTGCACAGCCATGTGGAGCTACTGAAGAGTCCTGTGAGGGTCTCAGGGTTGGTCAGTTGGGCTAATTCTAACCCTCATTTCTGGCTTGGTTTGAGGCCTCCCCCAATAATCCTCAATCCACATCAAAAGAAAGAACAACCATTATTCTATTAATCAGAGACAGAAGCCACTCTATTAATTGTAAGCTCTGTCACAAAACAGTATTTATGGTGACTGGGCAAGAGAGAGAGTTTGCAGCTACTAAAGAAAATACCTTGTTTGGGCTTTTTAAAGATTATTTTGCATTGCAAATAATAATTGCATTGCATTGCATGTCACTGAATTGCATACTGCAAACTGACCATGGGTTTTGTACGTAGGCTACGCCACCAATTATTAGAACTGAGAAAAGCCTGCTCAGTGGAACAGCATATAATTTACATTTAGCTTTCCACAGCATGTTTGCACACCCACACAATATAGGTCACAGTTAAGGAGAGATAGGGAACTATTTTCCCCTTCTGTCAGAGAATGCATTATTTTGCCCATGATTATGCCATCCAAGAATATAACACTTATTAATATACCTATTAATAAATAGGTAGGAACTGTGACCTGCCTATACTCCCTAGAAGTTACACACAGAACAGAGTTGTCAGGCACAAGTGAATGTGGAAAGACAACTTGTATTTAACTGACAGGAAGAGGAGGGGAAAAGGAGACAGATTTTAGCATTCTTCAGCCATTACAGAGAAGGAAAAAAAATTGTCTGGCTACAGACAGACTCATCCTCTGACTGCTCTACAGCTCTATTTCATATAATTCTTATCCTGCTTTTGGCACATGTCTTATGAAGCTTGTTCTCCAGAAACAGAATAACTCCAGAAACACAGATTTAAACAGAAAAGCAACATAATTACTTATCAGAGGGAAGTATATGCCATGCTCACATTGGGGTCAGAGGGACTTCAAGACGACTCAACACCAACTGCTCTGTTTCCAATCTCAGCAAGCCGTTTTGTGTTGGAGCTCATTCCTTTTAACTGTGTCATTTCCACCATTAGCCATCATCTTCCCACACAGCTGATCCACTCTACTCTGAAGGAAACATTTGACACTAAACTAGCCACCTTCCCGTTTTCAAGAGGAAAGCCCTTTATCTGGTCTATTTCTTGCTATTTCTGTAGCTCTCCATCAGTGATTCTGCCTTTCCATTTTCCCTAGACCTGTCCTCGCCAGGTGACAACACAGCTAACTCGCTCCCTAAATATCAGCTTATAAAAGATAATCAGTTGTTCTCCACCATTTTCCATGAAAATAAATTAATAAAGAAACTTTTATCTTGTGGCTAAAAATCTCAAAAATCTTAATCTAAGAAGATAAACCACAGTCCCACTGGGTTAATTTCTCTCCCACTTCTCCTATAACACTGCCACTTCTTTCCAAACAAGGTTGAATTTGATTTTCAAAGGCAGAAGGGAAGAAACTGCTAAATGCTGTTTTCCTGAAAAAAGATCAGAAGATGCCAGGGATCCCTGAGTAGGTCAGCTATAAAAATCCTAATAAAGTAGAAGTGGGAGCAAGAGTTCACCTGCAGTCCTACTGCAGATGCAGGTCGACTACGCACAGGACCCACACAGTGAAGGCTGAGGTGAAAAAGGAAAAAGAATCATCAGCCTGGAGCCATTCCTGTAGGATGTTAACAGAACCTTCTCTTGACCCAAATCCCCTATAAGATCACCTTATCCATACTGGGTTGGTCACAGGGGAAGAGGATGGGGTGGCAACAAGAATTGAGACATCATTGCATTGCATAATCTGGATAAAATAAAGTTGTGTTCTATTAAGCAGGAT
Source organism: Pycnonotus jocosus (assembly GCA_013400435.1). Lineage (NCBI taxonomy): Eukaryota > Metazoa > Chordata > Aves > Passeriformes > Pycnonotidae > Pycnonotus > Pycnonotus jocosus. The sequence goes on along the minus strand of VWYP01015980.1, from coordinate 200,174 downwards.
GAGTGTGGCATTTCTATCCCAGCTTGTCTATTCCATGATACACAAAAATCAAGATCCAGGTGGCACTGCTGAGGAACAGAATGCTCACTCCAGCTGCTCAGTGTGCCCATGTCCTGACCAGTGGCCTGGACCTCCCACCAAGCTGTTCCCATCCAAGTGACAGAGGTACATGCACGGCCCTTGTCGTGCTCCCCCACACCTGGGGCTACTGCTTTAATTCCTTTCTCGTTTGTTTATTTATTTATTATTTAACCCTTTCTCATTTGAACAGTCAACATGAGGTGTGAAAATCTCACCAATTCCACTGCCTATATCCATACCTAAGGTCAATTAGCAGCCACCACCAAGGTTTCTGTAACTCTTCAGTCTCCCACCGCAATCACTCTACAGGAAGCAGGAAGTTAGGAACTGCTACGGAACAAAGTCCTTCTGATGTTTTTCTTTTTCTGGGATTGATCAGGTCAGCCACTGCTGGGCCTGTCTGAGCAGGTAGGCTCCACTCCACAGCACGGGTTTCATACAGACTCTTCTTTGGGCAACCTGAGCTTGTTAGATTTTCTGCTGAGAAGTGTTTCAGTTCATCATCTGAAAAAGTGTATCACATTCCAAGATGAGGTTTCTTGAAATCGATCTACAGATCATTCTTAGACAAATGTTACCTACTCTGGGTTGACTTGTTTTTGTAACAAAGCAATCCCAGATCTATGCCCTACTGCACTGAGGTAAAGGATCCAATGCATCATTTTAACATCTCTACATCCTTCACAATCATAGTTCAATAATTTAATTGGGAATAAATTCACTAATTTAATTGGGAATAGGCTTTAGAAAAGCCTCATACCAACAAAACAGCCATTGCATTAAAGAGTGGGACTACATTTGATACCACATAGAGATATCTTAAGCCAGTCCTTTAGGTAGAAAATCCACCAGTGTCTTTGCATCTCTGCTAGAAACATGTAAATCAATAGGGACTGAGCATGATTTTTGTGATTTTCACAAATTTCATGAGAACTGAAAAGTAATGATGAATTTATGTAGTTTATAGGCTAGAAGCATTTCCACCTCTCAATTTCCACTGAAAAAGAGGGAAAATAGAACTATTTTGGCAGAGTTACAAATGTAAGCAGTCAGATCACACTGTGAAAGATCATAACCAAGACTTCTATCTGCTATATTCTGAGTAGGTTCAACTTATCCACCCTATTCTCAGCTTCTCAAAATAAGGGGGAAGAGATACATTGGAATGGGAGGAGGGTCTAAATTCAAAAAATGTGAAATATTTGATTGAGGAACACAGAACCTTTTAAATATGCCAAGGGACTGGACTCTGTGAGAAATACAGGTATCATCCTCCAGCAAAAAGACAGCAAGAAAACCACTTTTCACAGAGGGTTTTTGGTAGAAAATCTAATCTTTGAATCTGGCAATGACACCTGATAATTAAAATTCTTGCAATTCTATATTAAACTCACAATCAGATACTTCTTTTCTTTACACCTCAAACTAATGCATCCATTATCTCCTTCAAGAGAAGTGCTCTCAACTAGTATTAAAATATATTCACCTTCAAGGAACAGAAAAAAAAAGGAAATTATTGAACTCAGTTTCAAAATGCTCAGCTACAATGAGGCATTTCTAAGAATCACTATAAAGCTCTCCTAATTAAACCATATTACAGCTGCCATACATCCCAGACCCATCCTCTCACTTTTATTCAATCTCCAACTACTCTTCTTACTCTTCCTTCAAAGCTTCTCTTTTTAAAGTTATAGGTAACAAGTAATGACATACAATCTTTTTTTGATTTCTGAGTTGGTGATGGAGGGGCTCACACTGAAACCATTTAACCAACCAGTCTGCAGATTTCTCAGAAAAACAAGCTTGGAAATTCACCATCTCCCTACCTGCTGCTACCACCCACAACTGTAAATAGCCCTCAGCACAGACACATTTCACACAATAGACTGACACATTTCACTTGGAACCAGCTTTAAAACTATCTGGAAATTCTACAAGAGATATATAGAGATATATAGAGCTATATGCCAGAAAAAGAATGATTCTGACTTTCTGAGCACCATCTATTTTTCACAATTAATAGAAAATTAACCATTTTCTGGGTTTCACCTATAATGACAAAACAAAATTGCAGAATAATTTAGGTTGGAAGAACCCCTTAGGCATCACTTTAATGGGCCAGTTCCCATTTAAAAAAAAAAGGAAAAAACAGCAACAAAATCAACCCTGTTTTTTTTCTCATTTAACAATTAACTGTCTCTAGTATTCTGGTAGTGTTCACTTTTTTCCTCCCTTAATCTTAACAAGTCTATGCAGCACAGAAGTTTCTCTAAAAGACACACGTTTGACTGCCTACACAGGGTAATTCTTGTGGGGTTCTCCCATTTCCCATATTTCACATTTAGCTGTTCTCCCTTTTACCGGTTTATCAGCTGTCAGCACCAAAAGGTCCTTCCATCCTTTTTCAACTCTTTTAAAAGGAAAAACCCCAAAAGAGGGACAAGCTAGAAACACCATTTACTAGGATATATACAGCACTGGCATTTAAAAAATCCCAACTTTTAAGTGCCTCCATGTCTGTATTCTAACTTACAAGAAAGAGCTGAAAGTTGTATTTACAGCTCAGAAAACCTTGGCATGGAGACGGTGAAATTAATTACAAATATAAGAACACCACTCACAGCATAAACTCTACTGACAGGGCCTAAGACAACAGCAATAGGACATGGGGTGATGGTTGTGAGCTAAAAGAGGGTAGATTCAGACTTGATACAAGGAGTAAGGTTTTTTGGTGATGATGGTGATAAAACACTGGAACAGTAGGGTAGTAGATACCCCATCCCTGGAAACATCCAGGCCAGGTTGGCTCTGAGCACCCTGATCTAGCTGAAGAATGTCCCTGTTCACTGAAAGAGGTTGGACTAGCAGACCTGTCATGGTTCCTTCCAACCCAAACCACTCTATGATTCCACAACTACATATTCCTTAATACTTCATTACATTACAACCAAAGTCAGCTCATGTTACCTGCCCCCTCATTATATAGCTTTCTTTTCACTGCATTTGTGGCAGCTGAAGTTTCCTTTATAAGACCAAAGTTGTATTTTAAATTTGCCAGAAATCCAACATCCCTCAAATGGCCTGAGCATGTTTATTTTCATTTGTGTACTGTACCTGTTGCTGCTTCCTTCAACACCTACAATGTTGATATGGCAAATTCAACACACAAACACATCCCCCCTCTCTCAAATTAAGCATTTACTTTAGTATTCCACTGTGAAGGATTTTTTTTTTAAATCTCATTAAACTTATCTTAAGAAAGAAACACAAGCCTGAAGGAAATCCTTGGAGAAATTCCTTTTTGAAGTCTAATTGCCCAGAGTAACATTTCCCATGAAAATTATCTACAGAGACCTCTGTCTTTTCCCATATCAGGATAGTCAAATGCTTCAAAACCAGAAAAGATTTAGTTACCACAAAAAAAACCACAACGACCCCCAGAAATCTCTAGGAATTGTTTGAATTGTGCAGCGTTTTTAAAAAATACAGGAGTAGTGTACAAGTATTTGCTACCCTATACATGAGGCATTAAAGGGCTAATTAAACTGTTAGGAGAGGCTCACTTTATACATACACACACATTAAAAATATAAACACACACGTCTTTAGCAGCAAAGTGCTGGCAGTTCTTTCCCGTCTCCCACTGCAGTGGCAATAGGTTTTCTAGCATGGCACAGGCACAAAAGGCTGACTAAAGTCTTTTAAGAAATACAGCCCTCCTAAGACAAAGCCCCATGGTAAAGCAGCACAAATTCTCAGAGAAAAATCCATGCTGATATCACATGTATTTGGAAAAGCAGGAGCGAGAGCGTTCATTTGGGTCGCACTAAGGAATCCACCAGTAGAGCATGGCTCAGCTGAAATGTACAGCATCCAGACACAGACACAATCACACACACATGTACACACAGGGGACTAAAGGAAGAAAGATGAACCCTCTCTGCTGTCATCTCCAGAGTGGACTGGAGGAAGAAGTGGCATTGGAGAGCAGTCTCATGTCTACCAGCATTTGCAATAGAGCAGGAGGCCAGGGTGTGCCCTATCACACAAGTCACAGGGCTTTAACTTTCCATAGCCATGGTGGCTCTGGAATAATGTCCAAATGGCTGCTCAGATGCACAGAAACTCTCACACCTGTGAGTAAAGTTATGTTTTGGATGACTGTGTAAAAAACACATATGAGCATATAAATATACAGAGTACAGCCCTTCAACAGCAGCACTTGGGGAAAAAACCCAACACATGTTCCTACGAGTATATGCGAACCAGTGTTCACATGGCAGACATTTATGAATAAGCTCCCAGAACGGGCTAAGAGCAAAAAATGTCCAGCAATAAGCGAGGCTGCAGACAAGGCCCCCAACAGCACAGCTCTGAGCACTCTGGAGGATCTGGGATGGCATAATGGGAAGTGGAAGAAGCATGCTTGATGAACTATAGTACAACAAAGGGTGCCTCTTTCAGCCCCCAGTAGCAATGGAAATGTTTAGGGTGTCTTCAGTAAAAACCCTGCAATATTGTTTTCCAGATATACATCCTGCCATCTACTTAGAAAGAAAAGGTTGTTTAAATATAAACCCTTTACATTTTCAAATAATCAGTGTTGTAGATACCTCTGTTAATTTATCTAAGGTGGGGAGAAAAGATAAAGTAGTCTCCTTGTGTAGTTTTTAAACAAAAAGATAAGAAAACAATATTTATTATATACATTAAAATGCTTCAGTAAACATATAAGATCCATAACAACATCTGCTTAAAGGTCAAGGTCGTGTCATTTACCAAGATAAAAAAGTCTAATTATAGTATCTACAGCTGCATGGGCAAAGGCTGGTTATTAGAAAAGAACTATTATAAACCAAACACAATTACACTGTAGAGAAATCGTTAGATACTTGATGAGATTTTAATCTTTGAGCTGGTATCATTCTGCAAGTTAATCATCTAGAGAACAGAAAATCTGTTAGGAATGCAATTAAATGTACTAGTTCCATTAAAATTGAGCTGATATAGTTAATTGTAGTTCTAAAATAGCAATTTCCTCACACCTTCACTCAGCTTTTTTTTCTTTCATCTACTGAGTAATAGTCTATTTGAGGAACACTTTTCACTTAAACGCTCAAAAAAGATTTGTGAATACTTTTGCTCTCTCACGCTACCCCATACAAGTTGCACTGACATTTGCTATTCGACCTTGGCTTCCTAATTTGCCCTGAGAAGTCCAGCAAGGTCTTTTGTTTCAGTTACTGTTAGTCCATGGCACCTGCATTGCTGAAGCTTTCGGGAAGAAAATCACCAATGCATCCTCCCAGCACACGACAGCAATTAGAAACTGACACAAAATGACGAGCCAATGGCAAAACTCACGTCATACAGTCATTTTAAGCATCAGCACTCCTGGCAAACATATGATTTCCAAACATCGGTTTTAATGAATCCATACATCTCCGAAGTACTTGGAAGGGATTTGCAGCCTTGCTAGCAAATTGGGAACACAGGCCCTTCCTGCCTTTTTTTGGAGAGAAACAGAATGAAAACAAAAAGGTATCCTAAGAGTGCATCAACTTAGCAATAGTTCATCTGCAGCTGAACCTCACAGACCACACAGTTTACTGGAGCATTTCAAATTGCTCTGCAGGGAAGTGCGAAAAAATCACGACTTCGCGGAGCGGCGGGGCAGCGGGGCTGACACCGGCGCATCCCTGCGCGGATGCCGTTACGTAACCCCAGCCCGGCCCCCCCGGTCCGGATGCTCCGGCTGCGCCCCGGGGCCGCAGAGCCACGGCCGGGCCACAGCCCCACCCCCGAGCCCCGAGCCCGAGCCCGCCG